>JZKD02S2026117.1:45126-56611 GCA_000966675.3 Picea glauca
TAGTTGAATATTCATGGGTAAAATATGAGAAACGCTACCAATCCAACATGTTAAAGTGAATAAAATATAAAAGAAATATTAATGATGCATACCTTGGGAAAAAGGGTCTTAGCAAAAATTATTAGGCATTTAGCATAGAATTGGTAAGGTTGAATGAGCAAAAGAGATGGTGAAAAAGGGACATTTCTGGGTCCTAACACCTATATTTGTTTGTGATAATCTGTCTTGATCTGATCTTATTCAAACATGAATTATTTCACTCAGGTGATTTTTTTTCTTTTAAGATAAAATTGTATTTGTTGTCTGAGAGTTTTTAAACGATGGGCCATAGGGCCAAGAGTCAAATGGCTAAATAATTTGGCTAGTGGTGTGAAGTTTCATTGTCACCAACAACTTGTTTTTCCATAGGCTAGTGAGGTTCATAATTTCTCTAACTCCACTTGTAATGAAACAAACAATTGAGTAACGTAACCATCATAGAAAAAGGTGTAACAAAATCGTGCCCAAGTAACCAAGCACGCAAACTTCTCCATCAACCAATGATTGGAGTAAAATGATAAAAATATCATATTTAGGGTTTAAGAAAGCAAGTGGAAGGTATGAACAGGTGGTTTGAAAAGAGGATTATGTATTCAAAAAGCATCAATAGTTCATGCCCTTTCACAATTTACCACAGATATATAACATGTAACAATGCTCTCGGTTGTAAGGGTTACCAAAACAAAAGTCAACTGATTCCAATAGGAAACAAAATGAAGCCAATCCCTTTTATCAACACTACAATATGAGCAACTAAACACAAACCCATGCCTGACCAGAAAGTATTCATAATACTTCTATCAACTTATGGTTGATGTTAAACTCATACTGTGCCATGTTCTCCAAGAAAATATGTTAGTGAGGGCAATGCAAGGTAGATAATATCTCATAGTTTTTCCAAGACAAGGCATGAGTTATTTTATCCTTTCATCAGTTTACATCGCAACCAACAGGGTCTAACAATACTAGCCATAGAGACGAACATGGAGTGGGTAACATAAACCAGAGACTTGTTATGATAATCCATAAGTAGGATATGTGCAAAGCTCATAGCTTTGGCAAGCCATAATAATCAATTTCCACAGAGAGGCCAAATCCAAAACCCAAACCATAACCGAGTAGGATCCACTGTAATGTTATCCAATAAACCCATACAAGGATTACACACAACAAGCAGAGCGCAACCATTTTCTTTTTTAAATGAAAACAGTCCAGAATAACCACCATATGAAACTAAGGATGCAAACACAATTACACAGTACATAACAACTTAAGAATCACATAGACCACGACAAATCTAGAGCCAAAAGTTGATTCAAAGGGAAGAGTAACCATCATGGATGGAAGAGTAAGAAATCCATAACTAGAAAATCCTACGTGAGGAAGAAAACTAGATTGTATATCTCCTTCACAACCAAACAAGGAGGAGCAACAAAAACTACTAGATCCAAAATCAAAATGAAAGAATGACTAGGGTGACGGGCTTGAGGGTAGTTTGAGTGATGTGCAATAAATGCACATCGCTTCTCCCTTCCAGCCTCATTCAATTCAACGTACGATCCAAGATGATTCACCATAGAAATAAACAATTAATCAACCACATATCCATTGCCATATCACTTTTTCATAGTGCGCCACCCCTTTGTAATGTCAAACTCTTTAAAGTAAAAATGTTCTAGAAACATTACCCCATGTGAAACCACTTATGAGACTCAAACAAGGTGCATAACTATAGTAGCAAGGGTCTAGAGCACCCATACTTTGTCACAATAATACATAACATTAGAGCTTGAGTATAGTTCCTTTATTGAAAAGATCTCCATTATTATCCTCTATCAAGATCATTTAAACCATTTAATGCCATGTTTAATGCAATATCAAAACCAAAAATGATAATAACTCTTTCATCCACAGGGCATCCTTAATATAGTCTGTGAGAGGTCATCAAATCCATTTAGTGCCATGTTTTAATCAAAAAACCATCGCATATCACCATAACATTTTAAACCATGATTTGAGATAAATGAATAGTAGAATACTATGTTGGTACCATCACATAGGAAAACAAAATATAAGCACAACATATCCACCATAGTGCCATAAGTCTAACAAGAGGGTGCCACTTACTAGTTTATTATTTAATATAGATATATCATAAAGATTGGAAATCATTTGCGAGCATAGTATTCATCGTTGCGCTTTTAAGTGTCAACATGCCTTTCACCACTTTGGAGGATTATTAAGTGAAAAACTAAAGTAATTAAAATCACTGAAAAGCAATATTAATTTCCCGAGGAAAAAAATCACTCGATGAAAGGACTTCCCTAATGATAAATTCATAGGCCAATATATCATTACAAAACTTGACCCATGCTAACATGTTACATTACAAAAATTTCCCACACAGGGGAGTGAACATTCTGTGGAGAGAGAAAGAAGTTATGGGGGAAGGATTGCCTTGCTAAGCCATAGATCTTCAAATTTGTCATGCCACAAGGTACATGTCTTCATGGTACATGACATTGACATCTAGTTGGATAGGTGGTCAACAAGAGGTATGATATAAATAAAGATCAACCTCATTTCACTTTCATCATAACTCTCCCATCTTGGAGAGGATTATTGGCTAAAATTTGCACCCTACTTGGGAAATTTTGTCTATCTCTCTTGATACTATCTCTTGCTATGGTTTTCTTTGGATATTGGATGAAGAACTAAGGTGCTATCTTTCTTGGAGGCAATTTCTTTCTTTTATGGTGGATTTTCTTGGTTAAAAGGAGTTTATCTTGTTAATGCTTGGACTAGGTAAGGAAAATTTCATGTTATTTCTTATTTTCTTGGTCACAAGGTTAATTTGATAAGATTTTGGGGAGTATACGACCATACAACCCCACTAATCCCATCATATTTGTCTTGGAATAAGTTGTTGCATAAAGGAATACTAGGAGTAAAAGGGTTTACACCCTTCTAGGGTTTTCCTTAGCTAGTCTTGCTTGCCTTGGGGAGTAAAAGGGATTACACCCCCAAGGAAGTATCACAACTAGCACTTTCATTTTTAAAGAATCCATAACCCAATAGTTAAAAGCACTAATCTCTTGTATTGAAGAAATAAAATCATTGCATTGGGATACGTAGAATTACGAGATATTGAAATTGTTTCAGTTGGAATCTTTTCTACATGTTATAATCTTTCATGTGACCTAAGAGAGTCATATTTTAGCCAAGGATTTCATTTTTGCAATAAATTTAATGCTACAACCATTAGGGCTGCAGAAAACTTCACTTTCTTTCATCATTTACTCACTTTTCAACTATGGAAATTGAATTCTAAGCCTAGATTATTGTTCTATTGGTTATGGGCTATCTTTTTTATGTTTTACTTGTTTATTTTTATGGTTGGAGCTTGATTCTATAGTAATTATTTTCTACATCCATAAGTCTTCCCTAACACTTTGTTGATAACTTCATTTGGCATCCCTAATTTACCATCAAAGTTCATTCTTAAGTATTGGAAATTCATCTATTGTTTTAGTAATTCATTGTCTAATAATTATTTGATAATTTTTATGGTTAAATATGTAGTAACTAGATATTTTACTTGATGATATATATTTTTGTTGACTTTTGCAAATAGGGACAAAAATATTAACTTTCCTTTCCATTGAATTGTTTATTTTGTATCTTGCATTTTCTTGTGTCTTGGGCAAATACAACCATCTTCCGCAAGTACTCAAACACTTGGAAACCATAAACCACCTCCAAATATCATTTTCAATCCATTCTCCACTTATTAACCTGACCTATAGGGAAATATCTTCATAAGTATCACTTTCCATATCATTTCCCCCTAGGGTCACCCAGGACTCCCCCTTGCATAGGAATTCTTCCTTCACATAAGAGAGAGATGGTTTATATGAGGTGACGGTGAGTAAGCTCTCCCACCTTTATTTCCATCTAGTGGATTGGGTCAGGATTTTACCAACATATAGTTTGTGCGATAACATTAACCTAGTGTTATTGAGTGCCTAACATTAAAGGGGGAAAGGTACCTCTCTCTTACTTTAATTTATGTTATAAAGTCAAAGTGACTTTATGAGCTTTTAATCATAAAGTGACTTTATTAACATAAAGTGAATTAGGGAACTTAAGTAAAGGGGGAGATCTAATCTCCACTCTTGATCTTGGTTGGCTAAGATCTAATCTTATCCATTAGTTCCAAAGTTAACCTAATGATGGGGTTAAAGTAAAAGAGGAGGAAAATTGCATTCATTGTTCACTATGAGTTTTGAGTGAAGAGAAGAAGAGGAGAAGGTAATTTGGAGAAGGAGGAGGTTGAGAGGGGTGCACTTTGTGAAGGAGGGCACACCAAGAGGCTTGAAGGGTGCACTTGCTCATTGAGAGAGGACACACTTAGCATTGGCAAGGAGGAGCACTTATTGAGGCACATTTTCTAGACGAGAAAGAAGGGCACAGGTTCTATGACAATTACAACATGCTCGGATTCCTAGACATGCACAACACTTAACCTTGGGCTAGACACATTTACTGTTGGGAAATAGGGTGCATACTTCAAGGAACAAGAGGCTCAACTTTCAAGGGCGATTAGACAACTTACTTGATATAATTTGGTTGTATATCTCTGCTGTAATATTTCCTTCTATCTCCATAATAAATATTCCTCTTAACTGGTTTTTCCCATGGGGGTTTTTCTAGGGTCATGTTGACCAAAAATCACTTGAGTAAATTTGTGGTTTGCATGTGTTTTATTTTCAACATTTAAGTGTAAAAGATCAAGAGGTATGCTTATTGTTTTAATGAAATTTTTAAAGGAGAATGTATGGAAAACAAACCTACATTATATAACCTTGAAAACAACAACATTAAATGAGCATTAAACAAGTCTAAAAGACATTCTTAAACAAAAACAAAAACAATTCTTTTAGCAGTCCTAAAACAACAGTATATTCATGTTCTTTCCTTAAATCAGTGCCTAAACATTGTCAAAGACAGGCCTGTTGGGAATCCTTAAAGAGCCTCAAAATTTTTCAATTTTGGCTCGAGATGAACAAAAAAATTATCTAACGCTTAAGGCTTGTCATGTTGAAGACCATTGGTGTTGAATTAGAGAGGCCAGTGGCCCGAATCATCCTTTTGAAGGAGCCAACATTCATTTGATAAAAGGGATTAAATTTTCTCCTATAACAAGGAGTCATGATAGTGATAGATCCCAAAAGCTTCTTCAACATAAATCATGATTCTAGTCAAGGTAGTTGTTGTGGACACTTTGTCATTATTTACGTGTTAATTTGATTATGGTTTAGAGAAGAACATAAAATTTGAAGTATGAATACATCATGTCAAGTTAAGGTTCCATTTAAGTGGAAACAAAATCTAACGAGGGGTTGTTCTCATTGATACAATAGCCAAGTCCAAATCTTTGTGGTACTTGTTGACGCTTAAAGTCGCAACGATGAATATTGCTTGCAAATGATTTCTAAGATCTATTATTTATTTATGATAATAATAATTAACTATTAGGTGGGACCCCCTTGTTGACTAGAGGCGCTATGATGGATGGATTATGCTTATATGTTTGATGTTGCTATAATGATGCCTACAAAGTCTTCTACAGTTAATGATGCAAGTCCTTGTTTCATTCGTTATGACAACATGGTTGGTTGATGTATTATTTCCAAATGTTGTTGAAGGTCACTTGCAATACAAGACAGTGCTATGTATATAAGGATTATTTTGTTTTACAAGTGTTATGTTATGCATTAAATATTTTTTAGTGATCTTATACATGATATTATGCAAAAAGATAATATTATAATATGGGAGCTTGAACAAAAAAAAAAAGGGGAAAAAAATATATGGATAAGTCCTAAGGTTATTGAAAAAGAGATTATATACAAGCCTTAGGATATATGGATTGACACAAAATAAGTTGTATAACCTTTCTTCTATACTTAAGTTCTTGATTAAAGAATTGTTGTGAGGCATATATGTTAATATTTAACATATGGTTATTGTTAAAGTTTTAAATGATTCGGGTGGCACACTATGCAATGGATATAGGAATGGATTGTTGTTGAATTAATGTTGATGTTATGGTGTATGGATGGCTCATACGTTTAATTGAATAGGAATGGGGGAGGAATAAACACGCATTTACTGCATGTCACTCAACAAACCTTAACCCCGTCACCCTAGCCATAGTTGCATTTGGTTCATTTGGCTCTGGTGGTTGTGGAAGCTCCACGATTTCAGGTTTTGAAAGGAAAAACACAATCCAAATCTTCCCTCAAAGATATTTTCTAGGTATGGCTCCTTTACTTTCCATCCATGATGGTGCCTCTGTAGTATGAATCAATTTGTTAGCTCATGATTGCATGAGGTCTGTGTTTTTCTTGAGGTTTGACTGTGTATCAGTGTTGTGCTTATGGTTTTCTCTATGAATAATTTGGAATGTTGGAGTTTTAAAAGAAAGTAATGGATTTTATTACTTTGTGGAGCCTGTACATTGGTTGTTGGTTTAAAACATGTTGGTCAACTGGGGGTTTTATTCTGGTTCCCTGTGGAAAATTATGATAATGGTGTATTATACTTTGAGTTTTATTGCGCGGGTTTTAAAATAGTCTTGGTATGAATTCATTGTCGCTCCTTTTCATTTCAGTCATTTTTATGTTTCATTCCTCCAGGTTGCACTGAAACTATTCAGAGTTGCATTGTTATTACTTTGTCTGGTCGAGCCTCGAGCTATAGTTTGTTACATTGTTACTTCACTGTCACTATTGTTGAAAGCGTTGCACGATCAAATCTTTGTATTACCCAGAACCTTGAATGGAATATTGTATATGTGTTGAATAACCATGGGTTGTTCTCAAGATTTATTTCCACAATGTTATAAGAATTTGCATCTCTCGTTATCCATTAGAGGTGGCTAACGGTTATGTTTGATTTCCCTCACTGTCAAGTTTTTGGGTTATAAGTTAAATGACTGTGGTGATTTTAAAACAACACAAGATCTCTTTTCTTCCAAGACTCTTATTGATTATCTCTGGTTGCTTCTCTGTGATGAATTCTTTTAAGAGAAAAGGAAAGACCACAAGTTATCTATGTTTTGAAGACTCTCCCTTGAATGGGCCATCTCTTGTTACCTCTCTGCAATAAAATTTTTAAAAGCGCATAGGCTCTCTGTGCTTTGAAGATCATCTCTTGATCGATCCTCCGTTATTACCTCTCTATGATAAAATTGTTTAAATGGGGCCATTGGTTATCTGCATCCCCGAGGGATTTTCATTTGGTCGATTTATTATGTTTCCCTCGATTACTATGATTAAACCCTAGCACGATCATGGTCTCGTCAAGGCTTAAAAGACACCTATGTGTGCCTACTTTATTGACCATGACTTTTTTTTGGTCTATCGAGCATGAAATGGTTCTTGTTTTATTGGGAATGACTTGGCTCAGAGCTACATGTTTTTTTGGTTAGTTGTTGTTGTCGAATCAATATTTTTATTTATTTTATGAATGAACACATATGTGGTGATTAAATCGGGGCCTGATTATGAGTTTGATGATAGTGGATTGTGTCAATTAGTGTTAGAAAGTCAATTGTCGGTAGTTAATACTGGGTCTATTATTATTTGATTTCAAGGAATGAATATTGGATATGGATGTTTGGGATCAATGTGCATATTATATTTTGTTTTAAAAGGAAAAGGGTTTGCATTGGAACATGAAGGACTTTTTGGATTACTAAGAGGGNGGGGGGGGTGAATCATTAATAGAGAAATGTAATCCTTTTTCACCAAAAATTCAAGTGTTATATCAATGTAGCATTATCATCCAATAGTTACAGAGTAAATAAACAATGAACAAATGAACAATCACACACACACACACAGTACACCGGTGTTTGTACGTGGAAACCCAAAGCGGGAGAAAAACCACGGAATATTTTTTCTTATATGTCTTGAAGAATTACATTCATTGGAAGCACCAACTTCCTTTTTTTTCCAGCTGCAACTGGAAGGAGGCTCCAACCCCCTAGTTTTTCAGGCTACTACCTAAGGGAAGCTCTAACTCCCCAATTCTCTGGCTACAACCAGAAGGAGGCCACAACCCCCTATGTTCTCTGGCTACAACCGGAAGGTGGATACAACCACCTGTCCTTGCCCTATTCAACTGCCCTGAAATATAAATGCAAATGTATACAACCTGTCACTCTCACTGAATCAACCACTACCACTATCAACATGTACCAATAACCTGTAACAACTTGTACCAATCAACCTACACCAAATAACTTGTACCAATAACCTGAACCAACATGTACCATGCATCAACCATGCATCAACTGCACATCAACTATGACTCATCAATATGTACCAATATCATCAACTATACACGTCATGTATGTGCCAAATCATCAACTACTTGTCTCAACCATGTACCCAACATGTACCTTAACCATATACCAAAGACATATACCAGTATAACCATAAACAATTCATCACTCTATCCATAAGTCAAATACCATAAACCCTTACATCAAACCATGTTCCACAACCTCACTATTATGTAGCCTCAAGATAAAGCAACAAATTCATCAAAACATCACAACCGAAATACCAATACTCATATGCCAAATACCAACAAAAAAATACCAATTGTATCCCTCAACAAATCTGATATATGCAACAATACTAAACATCCAATACCATCTCAAGAGATAAACCCTAGTTCACAAAACATACCTCAAACAAGATGTTCCATATCTCTCATAAATATACCCCAATCATGTTGTTGCTGCGATTTTTCTACCACACTTTTTCTACCACGATTTTTCTTCCGTACTTTTTCTGTAGTGATTTTTTTGTCGCGATTTTTCTACCGCACTTTTTATGTTGTGATTTTTCTGCCACGATTTTTCTGTTGCACTTTTTCTGCCGCGATTTTTCTGCCACACTTTTTTTGCCGTGATTTTTCTGTCACACTTTTTCTGCCACAGTTTTCCTGCTGCACTTTTTCTGTCACACTTTTCCTGCCGCACTTTTTCTGCTGCAATTTTTCTCTATCAATAATACCTGCCCAAATAACCTTTCACAAAAAGAGATATTCAATGATATTCAAGTGTGATTAAAATGAGAGAACCTTGCCTCTTATTTATACTTTCATGTAGCATCCCACTTTCCTTATTTTAGGGATTTCTCCATTAACTTTATTATTTAAACAATTTATTTTGCAAACACTTTGACTTTTGGGGGCTTCTATATGACTCATGAGGGTCCTCCAACTTCACATGGCCTTAACTCTCTAACCGTGAGGAGTTATGTGGCATTCCACATACCACCGGAAATGGCATGACAATAACTATCCATCTAGGATAGTTTCACTAATGTTCATCTCATTATTCTATAATTAAGCATGGGTTCTCTAACCATACTTCTAGGATAACTCAATCTGCAAAGCGTCTTCCCATGAGGGATTTCACCATAAGGGGACCACTTTGGAGTTAATCCATTTGTACTTCTTATCAACCATGACAAGACAATAATGAGTCATATTTACATCAAACAAACTTGGGTCCATTACCCAAAACTTTATTCTACCGAAACTTTCTTCAAGGGTTGACATCAATGCAAACCAACCTTAATCAACAATATCCCCCTTTGGCATTGATGGCAACACTCTAATGTAATACTAAAATCATGTCATGTAATATTGAAGTCATATCACTCATTCTCTCCCTTGAACCATGCCTCTTTACTCTACATATCTTTGACCTTTTCTCTCACTAGAATCATGCCTCTATCCTCTGCATCTAATAAATCTCTCCCCATTTGTCATCAATGGAAAAGGTGTATTTCCATCCGGGGCTGATCACCCTAACTGCAATATCCTCTTTATGGTGCTTCCTTGTGTACATCTAAGACATATAATATAAGCATTCAAAAGCATTCATTTTGGAGTATAAATAACTTCGAGTCTCTGGTGAAGATACTCAAAGGATTTTCGTGGAAGTGGTTTTGTAAAGATGTCTTCCACTTGTTCTTTTGTGCCCACATACTCAACTCTGATGTTCTTTTCTGTAACCTATTCTTGTAGAAAGTGATACTTGATTGGAATGTGCTTCATCTTGGAGTGCATCACCGAGTTCTTTGAGATACTGCTGGTGCTTGTATTATCACAATACATGGGAATGGGCTCATCATACTCAACCTATATATCCTTTAGAGTTTGTTTCATCCAAAGAAGTTGTGTACAACATGTTGTTGMAATATACTCTACCTCGGTTGTAGATAAAGATACTGATGATTGTTTGTTTCTTAGCCATGATACTAAAAAYTCACCCAAGTAGAAAGTTGCTCCATTGGTGCTTCRTCGGTCATCAATACAACCTTCCCAATCTTCATCTGTGTAGGAAATAAGTGATAGATCCTTTCCTTTTGGATACCATAATMCAAACTCTTTTGTTCCTTTGAGATATATGAAAATCCTCTTCACTGCTAATACATGTGATTCCTTTGGTGCTTCTTGAAATCGTGCCACCTGTCCAACTTCTTGCATTACATCTAGTCTGGATCTTGTCACATATAGTAGGATACCAATCATTGACCTGTATTGCCTCTGATCTATAGACTTTGAATCATCATATTTTCTCAACTTGCAACTAGTTTGCATGGGAGTGATAACTGGTTTGCAATCTTCCATTCCGAACCTCTTTAGCATTTCTCTGATGTAATTAGTTTGAGAAATAAAATTTCCTTGGTTTATTTGACGTATGTGAAGTCCTAGAAATAAGGATAGTTCTCCAAGTAATGACATTTCAAATCCATTTTTCATATCCTTTGCAAATTTCTGGCTTAACATGTCATCATCACTACCAAAAATAAGATCATCAACATAAACTTCAATTAATAAAAGACTATCTTGACTTACCTTGATGTAGAAGTTGTTGTCTGCACTTCCTTTTTTGAACCCTACCTACTGTAGATATTTATCCAGTCTAGAGTACCATGCTCTAGAAGCCTGTTTTAGACCATACAAGGCTTTCTTTAATTTACACACATAATGTGCATTCTATGACAACTGAAATCCTTCTGGTTGTTCAATGTAGACTTCTTCTTCAAGTTCCCCATTCAGAAAAGATGATTTTATGTCCATCTAATACACTTTAATATTTTTGGAGCATGCATAAGCTAAAAGCAATTAGATTGCTTACATTATGGAAACTAGGGAAAATGTCTCTTCAAAGTCGATTCCTTCAACCTGTGCATATCATTTACATACCAATCTAGCTTTGTTCCTTGTAACCTATCCATTTTCATTCAATTTATTCCTGTATACCCACTTTGTGTTGATCACATTCTTATCCTTTGGTCTTGGAACCAATTCCCAAGTGTCATTTTTCTCTATTTGATCCAATTCTTCATCCATG
>JZKD02S2026128.1:17007-32975 GCA_000966675.3 Picea glauca
CTCCCCCCAAAAAAATACCAAGTGGGCCATACCTGGCCCCCCCTAGGAAGCACCCGACGCACATGACACAAAGAGCACTACTAAAGGGATCATCATATGCAGTTTTCAAATTTGACGCGCCCACACACACACATGCAAAGAATATAACATATACCCAACAATATAAGAAGAAAGTCAAGATTGAATTAGATAGAATGTTGGAAGCAGGAATCATAGAACATGTTGAAGAATCATAATGGATTAGCCGTATGGTGGTCCAAGATAAGAAGACATGAGAGATTATGATCTCTGTAGATCTCAAGAAGTTGAATGATGCCTTCTTGCATGAACCATTCCCTACACCTTTTACATCTGAGGTTCTAGATAATGTGGGAGGATAGGAAGTTTACTCCTTCACAGATGGATTTTCAGGATATCACCGGATCATGATTGCCAAGGAAGATCACCATAAGACCAAATTTTCAATAGAATGGGGTTCCTTCTAGTACATAGTGATGCCTTTCTAATTGAAGAATGCACCAACCATCTTCTCCAGGGTGGTGGTCGAAGGATTCAAGGAATTCTTACATAAAATTTTGGAAGCCTATTTTGATGATTGGACTATTTTTAGATTATTACAAAATCATATTGAATGTTTAAGACTAATGTTGGATAAGTGAAGACAATGTCAGATTTCCCTAAACATGAAGAAGTGTATCTTCTTCTCACCCTTTGGAGTGTTGCTAGGACATATTGTGTATAAGAAGGGGTTGCTGGTAGATCCTTCCAAGATTGCCATCATTGTTGATCTACCTCCTCCTACTTCAGTTAGATAGTTGTGCACTACATTGGGGCATACTGGATAGTACAGGAAGTTCATCAAGGGATATGCACAGATAACAACACCTATGGAAAAGTTTTTAAATAAATATTGTTAGTTTCAATGGTCTGAGCAATGTTAGCAGAGCTTCGACACACTGAAATAGAAAATGGTCAGTGCGCCTATTCTGGTTTTCCCAGATTGGAGTAAGGAATTCCATGTGCATGTCGATGCGTCATCTATTGCATTAGGAACAATTTTATCACAACCATGATTAAGAGATATTGACCATCTGTTATCCTTTGCTAGCAGGAAGCTCTCCATAGTCGAGATAAATTACACTACCACTAAGAGAGAAGGTTTAGCCATGGTGTACGTGTTGCAGAAGTTTCGACACTACTTGTTGGGAGGACATTTTAATATGTTCACTGATCACTCTGTGTTGAAATACCTAGTAAACAAGCCAACGTTGGGGGGAATAATATGCATATGAATACTATTATTCCAGGAATATGATTTTGAGATTGTGGTCAAACCAAGAAGAATGAACAAGGGACCTGAGCACTTGTCTAGGTTAGAACATGGAGAGGAGCCTACTAGTTTGGAGGATACACTACCATATGCATAGTTTCTAGCCATAAGAAAGGTTGGTGATCACTTCGCTGAGATAGTTCATTTCCTTTCAAAAGGAATGACACCTCATGAATATACAGTCATTCAGAAGAAAAATATGGTAGTTTGTGCTGTAGATTTTTCACTTATAGGCGAACAACTATATAATATGGGACATGATGAGATCTTGAGGAGATGCATTATGGAGGTAGAAAGACCATTGATTATGGAAGAAGCACACAAAGGCATCGTAGTAGGACATTATGCAGGGAAAGAAACAATGCAGAAGGTTCTCAGAGTTGGCCTTTGGTGGCCCACTTTACACAAAGATGCTAAGGAATACTACAGAGCCTGCGATGTATGCTAAAGAGTTGGGAAACCTTCTAGAAGATATGCGATACCTTTAGCACCACAACTAACTTTACATGCATTTGAGAAATGGGATATTGATTTTGTGGGACCTATCAACCAACTAGGAAATAACACAGGATCTCGATACATTATCACTACGACAAAGTATTTGACCAGATGGGCAGAATCAAGAGCAGTTAAGGAATGTAGTGTAGCTACAGCTGCGCAATTCATATTTGATGACATCATAACCAGATTTGGATGCCCGAAGATCCCTATAAGCGATCAAGGTACACATTTTATTAACAAGACTATTAAAGCTGTGACTCAAGAATTTGAAGTTCACCATTAGAAGAGCACCCCATACCACCCACAATTGAATGATACAGTTGAAGCTTTCAATAAGATCTTGGAGACAATGCTGACAAAGATTTGCAGAGTGAACAGAGATAATTGAGATTTGAGAGTACCAGCAGTGTTATGGGATTATAGAGCCACTTGCAAGAAGATGAAAATGAAGACTCCCTTTAAGTAGTTTTATGGTCTAGAAGTCATGGTACCTATAGAATATTTGGTTCCTAGCATAAGAATTGCAACATTTAAAGGTATGGATGACACAAGTGTTGTGCAAGAAAGGCTTGCGCAATTAGTGGAACTGGAGGAAGATAGGTTTATTGGAGGATTTCATCAGTAGATACAAAAGGAAAGAGAAAAAGCCTACCATGAAAGACATATCAAGTAGAAATCATTTAAGAAAGGAGATTCGGTATTGGTATATGACAACAAGTTCATGAAGCATTCAGGGAAGTTAAGGGCACATTGGCTTGGGCCATATGAGGTTCCCTATGCTATAGAAGGAGGATATACGCAGTTGAATACTTTGAATGGAGAATGGAAGGAAGTTGTAGTGAATGGAATCCAGTTGAAATTGTATTATGACAACCAATTGCCTCACAGCTCCCAGTAAAAGAAAAATAATAAGGGTCTAGGTACTAGGTGTAGTTGAAACTAGGTACCAAACACAGAAAAGAAAGTATGCACAAGGAAGGGAGGAACATAGAAGAGAGCACAGGCTACTCCACGTAGTATAAAGTCGAAGTGAAATAGGAGGCTTGGACCTACAGTGCCTCGGGACGAGTCACATGTGAGTGTTGGGGGCCTGTTGGCTCTTGGTTATGGAATAAAGTGAAGATTAAGGAAGAAAGGTGAAGTATGAATTTCATGGAAGGAACATTGACTGAGAATGGGTCAAAGTGGTCAAAGAATCGGAAAAGAAGGTGAAAAGTAAGGGAAAATGAGCCATTGAACGAGAAGATCGAGGAGGACAGATCAACAAGGAATATAGATTGTGGACAAATCAACAAGTGAAAAAAGACACCCATAGATTCTTTAGAGCACCTCATGGGAAAGAAGGAAATATAGCTTGGCTAAGCCTTGAAAACATGGGTTAGGCTGACCTAGGGTTTTAGACATATTGGGTTTTGGGATCTAGGGTTTTGACACCTAGATGGTTTCCATGTAATGTATAAATAAAGGTCTAGAAGACTTGGGAGGGTTTGTTCAAAGTGGATTGTGTTGTTTATGTTGAGTTATTATTGTTTTCCTGTGAGGAGAGTATTGTGTTGTGAGAAGATTCTTGTGTTGTAAGATCTTCAGCTGGGTGCAAAGATCAACCCTGCAGTTGGGTGCGCAGGGAGGGGAGAGAATAAGAGAAAGAGAGAACTATATGTTTTCATATATCTTGTTGTCCTCTGTGGTTGATGTTGTTTTCTTTGCTTCTTGTTACTTTGTTGTTGCATTATTGTGCTAGATCTGAGATATAACTGTTTGAACTAGACTTAAGTTGGTAAATAATAACTAGCTTTCTAAGTGTTGTTTTGGATCCACTTTGCATTTCCTCTGGTTGTAGACACTTGTGTCTTGCAACCCCTATTTCTACTTCGGGTGAGACTGTATCTACTTCACAGGGGTTTCTGAAAGGGCTAGTAGTTAGGATTTGTTGGTACGATGTAAGAGTTGAACCCTGGGTCTGCCCCTATGCCAACATATTAGGTGTTACTTTTTATAGGCATTAGAGGGGTTAAGTATTAATTTAAATGATGGATAGGGTTGATAGGGTATGTGTTTAATAATTATAAGTATTATAGGATATAATTTACAAATGTTAGTTGTTTGCTGTAATAGGGATTATATGGGTTATTAAATGGTAAGAGGGTTAAAGGTTATAGTCATTAACATTTAAGTGAGTTAATCCTTACATGACTTATAAAGATTGGGTGTTACAAGGGTTANTAAGAAATTCCCCCCAATAACATCAAACTCATGTTGATCCTTCACCTTCTTCACCAGTAAGATCTTCTTTTCCTTCTTCACTTGCAAGGTCTTCTTCCATTTCATCTTCTTCCCCAAGTGGAAGCTCTAAAGCTAGTAACTCGGTGGATAAGAAGAAGAAGAAACGAAAGAATAAGAAGAAGAAAAATAAGAAAGGGTTCAAACTTCCAGCCACTACTCGACATGTTGGAATGAAACCAGTTA
This sequence comes from Picea glauca, assembly GCA_000966675.3. Lineage (NCBI taxonomy): Eukaryota > Viridiplantae > Streptophyta > Pinopsida > Pinales > Pinaceae > Picea > Picea glauca. Next base: position 21,305 of record JZKD02S2026128.1, read on the forward strand.
CTCTTAATCATGCTAGGAGTGTTGATGATGTCAGGATCACCCAAACAACCCGTAAGCCCAAGTACCTTTGCAGGCTTCATAAGGGTACCCATCTTCTTAAGGATTTCCCTAGTCTATCCAAGGTTATAGAAGCATGGTCTACACACCCTCACCAACCCATGTCCTCAACCTCTGAAAAACATGTTGACGACCTACCGTCAACCAATCAAGATACTATTGGGAAGAATAAAGTAGAGTCAAGTTCCTATGTATATTATGCAAAGGGAGTCATCTAACTCACTTTTTCCCTCGTATGGACAAAGCCTCAAAATTACTGGAAGAAATGAGTGTTTCACAGCCTCAACTTCTAGTTGCTTATCACAAGCTTACTCCTGACCCTCCTGTAGTTGATGGAAGGATCAATCCATTCCCTTCATCGATCAGTATGGTTGATCATGTCATCAATATGGTCATGTCCTTAGTTGAACTAGTTGACAAAGTGGTCAATCCGATCCCATCCTTATTTGATCCCACTCTCTCGTTAGAGAATGAAACCGAAGTGGTTGATTCGATCCCATCTTCGGTCAATCCCACTCTCTCGTTAGAGAGTGAAACCCAAGTGGTCGATCTGTTTCCACCTGTCGACCCCATTGTCCCCTTGGAGAATGAAACCCAAGTGGTCGATTTGATGTCATTATCAGTCGATGAAGGAAAGTTGATACTGATCCATTATCGGTCGTGATCAACTTTCCTTAATCGGTCGTGATACTGATACTTTCCTAGGGTTCATTAAACATACTCTGAAGGACTCATTTGAAGGATGAGCTTATATTAAAATAACATGTTAGCCTCCTCATTCTTGCATAAAAATAAAGAGGTACTCTCCAGAAATGGTGGGGGAAAAATTGGGAAAGAAATGTGTATAAACTTGTATTCCATGGAAGCGACACTTTTGAACATTGACACCCTTTCACTTGCTTTGTGTCTAGGTTGGAAAATCTACCCGTCTCTTGATCATACTCTATACAATTACAAATTGGTCTGTGATCCCTGTTGTTGAGTCAGTGTTTCCAAGACAATTGTCGTGTCATCAATATGTTCAAAGATAAGTTCAACCCATAAATTCTTCTATTGTGTCGGCCATTTCTACATTCCTTAAGACTTCTATTGCATCGACCATCCTTGAGTCAGTCATGAATCACATACTACTCTGATCTACATCAAATATTGTTACTTGTTTCGTTTCATTGATGGGGGATACATTAAGGCCCTCCCGTGATGATTCATTTCCTGTCGACTTCAACTCATTATCCAATATTTAGACTTAGAAACTAATTGGTACCTTGGAACTTGCATGCCTCAATGTCAGGTTTCCTCTCTTTCGATAGTGGGTTTTCATTGACCCCCGATCAAGAGATTCCATTGAATGTTCAACCTCAGATCATTGATTCGCATTTTTTGTATTGTACTAGTGTAGTACCTTGGGAGTCATTGACATTATTGGTGATTTCCCTTGCACTTGTTAACGTTATTCACTAATGTCCAGTAATCAAGTGGTTTATACCATGTTTGACTTCAACACATGTATTCACATGGTTAGATTCATACTTAGAGTGGTGGAGATAAAGACCTTGAATATTTTCTCACGGATTCAGGTTGAGTTGGACTATATTCAGTCTACTGTTGCATAGATCCATATTGTATTTCTCGTGGCTATGTTCAAATTTGAGTCCTTAACACATAGATCCACAATGTATTTTAAGTGGCTATGTTCATATTTGAGTCATAATGGCATGGATCCACAGTCTATGTTTGGTGGCCATGACCTGTATTACTTGACATGGATCTTCATATGTCGAAATTTATTCTTTGATTCATTTTTATTCTGAGTATGGGAATTCCTACCTTAGTGATGATATATTATTGTACTGTATTTCCTTGTTTGTTCGCAAGTTTCCGACCAACTGTTCCTTGTTCCCTACACACACTCGACAAAGTATATCAGCTATCACTCTGTTCTAACTTCATACTTTGGGGGGCTCTCTGTTACACATTATTTTCGTCACCCTTACGACCGTTAATGATGTAAACCTATATGTTGCCTTCAGAAGGGTCAGTGGCCTGAATTCTTGAAGAAAGAAGAGAGAAGAACTTTCCCTGAGAGAATAAATTGTGTTTTCCTCTGTAAAAACCCTAGTTTGGAGGGTTTCTGCAGGCTTCTCTATATGCAAGGTGCAGAAATTCCTGATTTCTACAGGTTTCACTATAGCTAGGTCATGGAGTTTCCGCAGGCTACATTACAACTAGGGTGTGGCCAACTTTGTACGTGGTAAAAATGAGCATTTTCTTGATGCTTCTAGAAGGAGAAGCTTCTATGGTGAGGTGGACTCCAAATGGTTTGGATCTTACTCACTTTCATGATTTAGTGGGATCATCCTAACCTCCTCACCTTATCCTCTTTAGTGTATAAAAGGAGAGGAGCTCTCATGGAGAAAGTTAGCTTGATTGAGTTGGACGGAGTTTGGGAAATTTATGTTGGATTTGAGCTTTTCTTTGTTAAGATAGATTGTGAGTAGCTATCAGATCCACAGTCTCAGAATCCATTGGAGCAAGAAGTGTGTGGAAAGGAAGGAACTATTGGGAGGAACCTTACGACATCAAGGCATCCGATTATAATCTCTCTTCCTATTATTTAATATAATACAGTGGCATGCTTCTTTCCCATACAATAGTATTTATTTCATTGCATAACTCCTTGATCATATGCATAGGTTGTCACTGGATCTACAATTGCTTCTTTCACTTTGGTTGGTTTGTGTCATTGCAGATCTAATCTCACAAGAGCACCGGAGTGAAGCAGGAAAAACAGAGATATAAGGAAGCAAGATATAAAGGTATGTCATCCATTCCTCCTTTGGTAGTAAATTCAATTATTATAACTTAGGGAAAGCGTCATGTCCTGTCTTGTTTTGTTCTAGATCCAGGTGGATCTAGGGAGATTAGTTTATGTCTGCATTTACCGATTTATTTGATAACACTAGGATGCAGAAGAAGTGCACCTACTAGGGAGCTGAGCGGACCAAGTCATGGAACAAAACAAGCGCTGACAACGATATTACCACATAAACCATTGACTGAGGAAGAAGGAGTTCAAGTTCCCACCCTTGGAAGACATAGAGAACCTACCATGGAACACCTATATATGGCGAGAAGCCTAGGAAATACTCTATCTTGGGGGGATCAACAGATTCTTGAACCAATAGACAAAATCACTGATATACAGGCTATTTCTTATGATAGGAAAAGGAAGGTCACGATAAAAAGAGAAGTCAGGAAAATGAATCTTATGCTTGATATCACCATGTTCATAACCACATAAGAGATGCTATTTGACATAGAAAATACCAGGGTAACTGAGCTAATCGAAGCAGGGATGGCCATAACCGATGCCACATTAGACATGGGAAAAATGGATGAAAGGGAGGTAGATACCATGAGGAAAGAGTTGTAGCACCTGCGACATCAAGATGAATATTACCAAAATTAAACCTAGGTGGTGGAACTCTTGAAATGCGAGTTTTGAGAGATGTATGCGCAATTCAAAAAGGAGAGGGACCTCTTCACCACCCCAATAGTTTATTTTCAAGAAGATACCCTTATGGGGATAACAACCTAAAAATACATGAAATGGTGGTATGAGAACATACATCAAGCCTTGGAATGCAGCGACTACATCAGGTAAGTGTAGAATGACCGAGATATAGAAGAAAATGGCATCTGATTGTTGATGGATAACAACATCGCCCGAATACGGAAGGCATATGAACATTGGGTATACATGGTTCATGAACCCTGGTGGAAAATGCAGGAAAGATGTGAAGAGTGAGAAAAGTTTGGAAAAACTAAACCAAGAAATGAGAGGTATTGACTTGCTATAGGATTTCACCGATTTACATGATATAGTTAAGCGACATGTAGAGCAAGACCGGGTATGAGAAACAAAGATCTTGCATGTTTCAAGCATAATCCTGGGCCAATTGAAGAATTTCATGGAGCCACTGATTAAATCTATCATAGTATTACAACCTGTGAGTGTCAAAATAATCAAGTACAAGGAACAAAAAGTTGAGATAAAGGAGGTCCTCTCCACTCCGATGGATCAAGATAGGTTCCCTTATCCAAATACATGCGAAGATATCTTCTACAAATGGTCGTAATATGAGAGGAATAATTCACTTCAGTAAAATGATGAGATGATCTAAAGAAGACGGAAGAGAAAAAATATGATGTAGGATCATCTCTCCACGTCAGCCAACTAGCCATGTCAGCGCGTGCATTTAAAGCTGAAGAGAGGCGCAACCCTCATCTTAATTTTGAATTTGAATGTAATTTAATGTTTAGGTTGTTGAGCCTTGGGGCCGTGTTATGCACATAGGCTGTAGATATATAGGCCTTTAATGTTTGAAGGTTGAGATATAGATTCGTTTTGCGGACTAGATAGCCCATTCAATGTAATTGAATAGGGTAGGTAGATTGGAGGGAAGAGCTCGAAGAGACCCCTCATGTAAAAGGTCAATTTGGATCTCATTTTGAAAAAAATTTGTAATTGGATCTCATGGTAGAGAGTCTGCAAGTAGAGAGTAGAAGAGAAGGAGCCGAGACCTTGTTACAGTTTGTGCTCAGAACACCTTTGTAAAGAGACATTTTGATTAATATAGACCAAAGTAGTTTTTCTTGCATATTGTCTGTGTTATGTGAATGTCTTTGTGTGTTCTTTATGCTGTAGATGTATGCTAGACATTTGCAGGGAGTTGTTTGATTTTCAGGCTTGAGAGGTTCTTTGTTGTTTCATGCCAAGAAGACGTGACAGAGTACTGCAGTCTCTGGATACTAGTGCGAGATGCACTTCTGAACTTTGCGGAGTCAGGAAAAGATGTGCCAGGTGGGCACAAAAGATGAAATAAACAATTCAGAGGAAGACCTGTGAGGTTAATGAACACCTCAAGAAACAAGGTTGTGGAAGAACACAGTTGCAGAGAGAATCTCTCAGAGTTCTGTGAAGCTCTTCTAGGTGGGCATTGAGCCAGTGCAAGGAGTGCACAGAAGAAAGAACTCTGCTAGGATTTCAGATAGAAGCAAGAATCACTAAAGATTCTTGATACTTTGGCAGGAGGGCATTGAGTAAGTGCCAGAGTGCACAGAAGGAACTCTTCGAGTTTAGAGAAATAAGAAGAATATAGGGAAGGATCTTCGTAGGGTTGCTGAAAACCCTGAGCACTTAGCAACATGTTGCTTGAGTGAAGGGTATCCAGGAGGGTATCTGAATTCTCCATTTGAGGGAGAAAGGAAAAAAGGACGAGTTTCCTTGGAGGTCGAAGCTACATGAAAGCTTAGGATGGATAACACCTTGTGTGTGCTGAGGTTCTGCAAGAAGCACAGAAGTTGAAGAATCCTTTGAGTATTCGAGATTAAAGCTCAGGAGGAACAACGTCGTTTAGGGCACAAGTGAGGACTCAAGTAAAAGATCTCATAGAGGAAAGAAGACAAAGGTCGAATCCTTTGGACATTCAGGAAAATTATTCCAAGTCTGGTAGGAAGCACCGAAGCTCGGGAGGAGCTACAAATGCCGTCGGATTAAGCTGAGAAGATATGGACCATTGAAGGTTTTCACGTCCAAGAGGCAGTATAGGAAGAGCGCACAAGAGAGATGATCTAAGCCGTCAGATCTTGGGCAAGGAACTCGACAACCGTCAGATCTGTCGAGAGTTTCACGAGGTTTAGAACCTCACGCGAAAACAACGGAAGCGAAAGTCCTGAAAGGTGTTGGCATGTCGGGATTTCAGTATTCGAGATATCAGAGGTCTTGAGGATGAGCAGCCGGAACAATCCACATGGAAGGTCCCAAAACAGTGAAATAGATCGCAACCGTCCATCTACGGAAGGATACGTGTCTCGAAATCACCTATATCGGGGTTTCGGGCATCGGAGGTCAGAGAGAGAAGTCATTCAACTTCGCGAGTGGTGAAGCTACGAAGTGGATCAGGACCGTCCATATGAGAGTGGATAGGTGGCGTGCTTGCCAACTCGGAGGTCAAACTTTCATTGACCATTTTGGGGTTTCGTGAGTCAGAGATCTGAGAGCACAACATCCGGATTCGCGAAGTCACGAAGTCCAAAATTCAGAAAGGTGGGAAGTTCCTTGTGGGACCTGCGTTGATGACATGTCAAGATTTCCCATTTTGGCATATCAGAGGATAAGAGGTTGATACTTTCATCCCGAAAGTCCTGAAGCGGCGAGTAGCGAAACCGCGAAAGAATCTAAGTCGTCCATCGGAGGAGGACAGGTGTCAGAGATCAGAGGATCTCGTGAACTCAGAGGTTCGCAGGTTGAAATCCCAAGAGTCGGGTACTTCATGTCCCAAAGTCATGAAAGGTGAAGTCACAAAGTGCCAAAGTCGGTCATGAGGGACACGTGGCAGAACCACATAGTGGTCCCGAGAAATAAACAGCCGGACACACGTCACACATTTGGAGGAGTCAATGCCCCGTTGAGCTCTCATGTCTCAGGGACTCAGAAGAAAAGTTAACGAAGGTTTGAGCCGTCGAATTGCGAAGTTGCGAGTAGCAAGAATGAGAGGAGAAAAGTCAACCTCACCTCTTGGGGGTTCAGGAAAGAAAGGTGCCAAGGTTGGACCTTTGAACTCACGAAGGCACAAAAGGCGAGAAGTGCTAGCGCTTAGCCTAGCTGATGGTCGTGCGAGGAAGGTGCTGACAAAAAGAGGAGCCGTAACCATTTCACAATCTTGGGTATCACGGATTTGAGGAGTAAGCCTTGGGAGTCACGACTCGCGAACTTGCGATATTGCGAGTTGCGAGAAAGGACCAATGGGTTGATAAATTTCAGATTCCAGGAGGAGTTGAAAGAGACGATCCGACTCGAAGGGCATATAGAACGATCCTGTGAGCAGATATTGGTCACGAGGGCCGATAGGTCTACATCAGTTTGGTATCAGAGCGATAACTTTGTCTGTATACTGCAGGCAGAGAGCGAAAAAGAAGGCAGGGTATTGGAAGCTCTGTAGATGATTGGTTGCAGGTAAGTAGTGATCAAGGAGACAGTCAGGAGGACTGCAGAAGAGGCTGGAAGCACTCAAGGTTTCAAAGTGATAGCAGTAGATTTGCCAGTAGGGAAAATAGACAGCGAGATGGCTACTGAAGGCCACAGATACGCTGGAAGGAAGAACCCAGAGCTGATGAGTGAATCTGAATGGGATGAAGAACTTGCTGAGATGAATGCAAGGATGGATGAAATTGCATTGGAGATGCAACAAAATGTCAGGTCGAGATGGGTATACAAATGGCCCATGGGGAAATCGAAGGTAAAATGGCCAGTCAATCAACTGATGGTCATAAGACAACAAAAGATGTTAAGAGGATGGTTGAGGAATGCTAAAAACCTCAACAGACTAGAGAAAAAGGTTCAGATATATGAACCAGAGACTAGGGGAAATCTCAGTAAGGATGAGGACGAATTGGGATCAACTAAAGATCTCAAGAACTGCCAGGAGGGTAGAGAAGAAATTCCCAATTTCCAGGAGGGCAAAGAGTTGAGATCATTGGAGGATCTCATAGACTGTCATGAGGACAGCCAGGGAATTTCAAATTTCTAGGTGGGCAATGGATCTAGATCGTTGCGGGATATCATGGACTGCCAGGAGGGTAGCCGAGAGTTTTGAATTTTCCAGGTGGGAAAGGGAATAGAGATGGGATCAGTTGATTCCATAGATTGCCAGGAGGGCAGTAGAAAGATCCTAATTTTCCAGGTGGGCAGGGATAAGCAGGTGAGGCTATGTGAGAGTCTCATGAATTCAGAGGGGAGTTTGGATCAACAGATGCAACTGACAAAGGAGGAAGATCTGAGGAATATTATGATGATTGGGGGAATCAAAATATTCCTACCATTTGCCCAAGAGGAGGCAGAGACATGTGTTGCAGATGTAGCAACAGAAGCATGACAACCAACTGATACTATCAAAGAAACATTGGAGCAGACTTTGGAAGCTGCCCAAGAAGCAGAAGAGGATGATGAGCATTTCGAGGAATGGCTCAATATTTTCAGCCATGAAACTAAAAAGACTGCAGCCTTTGATCTTGCAGAAGAAGAAGAATAAGAAGCAGAAAAAATTAGTTTGGCTGATCTGTATGAACAAATTGAAGCCCTGGAGAGAAGGGTGATAGTGCAGGGCATGCACATCCAGTAGGTGAAGTTGGAAGCAGATGAAGAAGGCATGGGAGAACACAATGATCTACCCAATTGCATAAAATTTTTGCAGCTAGAGAGACTGAATGAATAGGGATAGCCACTGGAGCAGCTGGATGAAGTGATCGACGAGATCAGGGAGCTAATGTTAGGGTCAGTAGAAACTATCAGCAAGGAGAATCTAAGCAGAAGGAAAGAAGCAACAACAGGGAGATGGAGAAGATGAACATCTCCAGGAATTTGTTTGGGATCCAGGAATATTTCCAAAGCTGAGATGGGAAGCTCATGAGAAGGAGCTCATGAATTTTGCAGCTGAGGAGTATGATGCAGGAGCATCTCTCCACATTAGCTAGCCAACCAACTAGCCACGTCAGTGTGTGCATTTAAAGCTGAAGAGAGGCGCAACCCTCGTCTTCAATTTTGAATTTGAATGTAATTTAATGTTTAGGCTGTTGAGCCATGGGGCTGTGCTATGTGCACAGGCTGTAGATAGATAGGCCTTTAATCTTTGAATGCTGAAATATATATCTGATTTGCAGACTAGACAACCCATTCAATGTAATTGAATAGGGTAGGTAGATTGGAGGGAAGAGCTCGAAGAGACCCATCATGTAAAAGATAAATTTGGATCTCATTTTGAAAAAAAGTTGTAATTGGATCTCATGGTAGAGATTTTGCGAGTAGAGAGCAGAAGAGAAGGAGCCGAGACCTTGTTACAGTCTGCGCTCAGAACACCTTTGTAAAGAGACATTTTGGTTAATATAAACCAGAGCATTTTTTCCTGCATATTGTCTGTGTTATGTGAATGTCTTTGTGTGTTCTTTATTCTGTAGATGTATGCTAGACATTTACAACGAGTTGTTTGATTTTTAGGCTTGAGAGGTTCTTTCATGCCAGGAAGGTATGACAGAGTATTGCGGTCTCTGGATACCAGTGCGAGATTCACTTTTGAACTCTGCGGAGTCAGGAAAAGGTGTGCCAGGTGGGCACAGAAGATGAAATCAACAATTCAGAGGAAGATCTGTGAGGTTACTGAACACCTCAGGAAATAAGGCTGTGGAAGAACACAGTTGTAGACAAAATCTCTTCGAGTTATGTGAAGCTCTACTAGGTGGGCATTGAGCCAGTGAAAGGAGTGCACAAAAAAAAGAACTCTGCTGGGAGTTCGGATAGAAGCAATAATCACTGAAGATTCTTGATAATCTACCAGAAGGGCATTAAGTAAGTGCTAGAGCGCATAGAAGGAACTCTTCGAGTTCAGAGAAAGAAGAAGAATCTAGGGAAGGTTATTCACAGGGTTGTTGAACACCTTGAGCACTTAGCAAGAGGTTGCTTGAGTGAAGGGTAGCCAGGAGGGTATCTGAATTCTCCATTTGAGGGAGAAAGGAAAAAATGAAGAGTTTTCTTGGAGGTCGAAGCTACAGGAAAGCTCAAGACAGATAACACCTTGTGTGTGTTGAGGTTCTGCAAGAAGCGTAGAAAATGAAGAATCCTTTGAGGATTCGAGAGTAAATCTCAGGAGGAACAATGTCGTTGAGGGTGTAGGAAAGGACTCAAGTAGAAGAGATCATATAGGAAAGAAGACAAAGGTTGAAGCCTTTGGACATTTGGAAAAATTCTTCCAAGTCTAGTAGGAAGCGTCGAAGCTCGGGAGGAGCTACAACTGCCATCGGATTAAGCCGAGAAGATATGGAACTTTGAAGGTTTTCATGTCCAAGAGGTAGTACAAGAAGAGGGCACAAGAGAGATGATCTGAGCTGTCAGATCTTGGGCAAGGAACCTGACAACCGTCAGATTAGTCAAGAGTTGCACGAGGTTTAAAACCTCACGTGAAAACAACAAAAGCGAAAGTCCCGAAAGGCATTGGCATATCGGGATTTCCGTATTTAGGATATTGGAGGTCCTGAGGATGAGTAGCCGGGACACTCCACATCGAAGGTCCCGAAACAATGAAATAGATCACAACTGTCTATCTACGGAAGGATACGTGTCGAGAAATCACCCGTATCGGGGTTTCGAGCATCGGAGGTCGGAGAGAGAAGTCATTCAACTTCGCGAGTGGCAAAGCTGTGAAGTGGATTAGGACCATTCATCTGAGAGTGGAAAGGTGGCGTGCTCACCAACTCGGAGTTCAAACTTTCATTTACCATTTCAGGGTTTTATGAGTCGGAGATTTGAGAGCACAACATCCGGATTCGCGAAGTCACGAAGTCCGAAATTCAGAAAGGCGGGAAGTTCCTTGTGGGACCTGCATTGATGACGTGTCGAAATTTCACATTTCGGCATATTGGAGGATAAGAGGTCAAGAATTTTGTCCCGAATGTCCCGAAGCGGCGAGTAGAGAAACCGCGAAAGAATCTAAGTCGTCCATCAGAGGAGGACAGGTGTTAGAGATCAGAGGATCTCACGAACTCGGAGGTTCACAGGTTGAAAGCCCAAGAGTCGGGTACTTCAAGTCCCGAAGTCACGAAAGGAGAAGTCGCGAAGTGACAAAATCGGTCATGAGGGACACATGGCAGAACCACACAGTGGGCCCAGGAAATAAACAACCAGACACATGCCACACATTTGGAGGAGTCAATGCCTCATTGACCTCTCACGTCTCGGGGACTCGGGAGAAAAGTGAACGAAGGTTCGAGCCGTCGACTTGCGAAGTTGCGAGTAGCGATAACGAGAGGAGAAAAGTCAACCTCAGCTCTCGGGGGTTCGAAAAAGGCACGAAAGGCGAGAAGTGCTAGTGCTTAGCTTAGCCAATGGTTGCGCAAGGAAGGAGCTGATGAAAAGAGGAGCTGTAACCATTTCGCAATCTCGGGTATCACGAATTTGAGGAGGAAGCCTCGGGAGTCACGACTTGCGAACTCAGTGGGTTGATAAATTTCATATTCCAGGAGGAGACGAAAGAGTCGATCCAGCTTGAAGGGCATATAGAACGATCCTGTGAGCGGATCTCGGTTCTGAGGGCCAATAGGTTTGCATCAAAATAGCTAAATTTCACCACGTGTCATTTTCTCCACTTAACACAACTTTAGTAGCTATTTTTAGTTTATTTATTTTTATAAATAATGGAATCAAACTTACATTAAAGGTCCATGGTTTTGGAGAGAAACACCTTTTCTTGAATATTGTAAGAGAATTATTTATGTGCAAGTTATTTTAATTTATAAGTTTTGTTTAGAACCAAAGACACTTCATTCATCTAAGGTGTGAATGTGACTGGACTAAGGGATTATCTCCGTCTTCGAATTCAATATTTTTTTTTGTACTAAGTAAGATTTTTTGTATCTATTCTTTAAGTTATCTTGAAATCTTGCGACAGTTCTTTTATTCTAATTGATTAATAGAAATTGATTGTGTTAGTATTTGATTGATAGTAGAGTATTGAAAATTACTTTTCTTGCAATCATTTTTTGTTACATACGTATTTTCTTTCTG
>JZKD02S2026128.1:40463-56607 GCA_000966675.3 Picea glauca
ACAACAAAGACAATGATTACCTCTTCCTTGCAAGAAATAACTTGGGATTACTGGTAATTGAAGTGATATAGTTTGATGTAGCCTCCTTGATTCTCTCTCTCACTCCTTTGTCTTCTTGGGATATTAATGGTTTGCGAACGTAATACCATGCTTGGGAAAAACCTTGTAAATTTAAAACATACCTACCTTGTCGCATCAAGTCCTAAATTAAGGAGTACAAATGTGACTTGTATAATCTATAATAGATTCCACAACATCCTTAGGATTAAATGTAACACACGATAGTGGCATAGAAGCATGTTATTTTAGATTTCATCCGTGAATTTAAATTTTTGAATGTTGATCGGCGAACGACACCATGTCTCGAGGTATCAATTACATGAAATTATTATTTGACTAACAATCGCAGATCCCATCGTACACTCAGCTAGAGGTGTCCCATCAAGCTACCCGGGAATTTCATATTTCAAAGAAACTAGTATGAATGACATAAGGGAGATGTGTGATAAAAAAAATTCTCTTTCATTGGTGGTCGTTGAGTATCTCTTGGGGGTGAAATCGCACTATGGAAGAGTGAACAACTTTGATTAAGAAGGGTATTTAAATGGATGGTGCGGATCAGCTAGCATCGTCGATGTCGGTGGAGAAAGGTTCGGTTTAAACCACATCGTTAAGTGTCCTATCATTTGTTGGTAGTCAATGAGTGCATCAGTGTCGACAATTTTTATTTGACATTGCTTCGCTGGTATTCTTAGGAAAATTTTCCGATGTCGACCCAAATTGTCGTACAGTGTTGACGTGGAAGTATCGATATGAAATGATGACATGGACATACTGATGTAACATGGGGAATATCAAGAGATGATGTGGGAGATAACCGATAACTACAGACCATCTACGTGGAAAAACACGTGACAGTTGACTTGACCTCTTTAGCGTGAGAAGAAATTTTTGGCATCAATGAATTTCCTTAGACATATGTTTCTGGATACCATGCCCTTTCTCCCTTTTCGATGATACTGACGTTGTATCGGTGATCGACGATTTTTGTTGTTTATCTTGGTATTTTGTCTTTTGGATTTCGTTGATGCCAACAATACATGGAAAATTTTTAAAGAATTTTTTCTCTAACCATAATCGTCGATTGGCACGCAACTCTTTTTTCTATAAAAAAAATTTTAAGATGTGTGCACTTAGTGCAAATTGGTTGAGAAACTGTCTGGATTTATTCAATTATTTCCAACAGAACCTTTCCATCAATGTGTACACAAGTTCCCAAGTTCGTGAGTCTGGATCCACCTATGGGGTTTAGCTTTTTTCCATCCTCTTTCCTCTTGACCGCAATTCATGTCCTTCCTAGACACGATTCAAGTAAGGAATCCATTGGAGTGAGTCCATTTAGCTGACAATATTTCCTTGCGGTGTTTCTCTACTACCAGCAAGCATCCATAGCCCCGATGGAGTCACCCCGATATCACAGACCTTGATCTGTTTCCAACAAGCATCCATATCCTTGGCGGAGTTATCTTCATACCCTCTCAGGATTTCCACTCCCTTTCTTTTTCTTTTTTATATGGATCATCTTTTGATCATCTTTTTCTGGCATAAATACCAAGAGTAAGTCGAAGAGGAGGATATTTGTTTTTTGAAAAGGTGAAACTTTAAGGTGGAGTTCTCCCTGGCTTTGTCTAGAGGCACATGAGATTATTTCTATATATCCATCCTTCATTTTATATTTACCAGGACACAATGAATATATTTCATCATTTCCCCAAGTAGTATGTGTGCAAAGATAAAATATGATTTTAAAAAATTTGTGTCTACTCAACGTCTCTTATTTTGCATGTAATTGTAGGTTAAGAGAAAATTTTGCTTCGTCGTATTCCCTCAATAAAACATTAAATTCAACCATTCCTTTATGAAATAAAACTTAATCAAAATAAAATAACAAGAAAAAAGAAAGAATGAAAAAGGGGCTTGAAAATGATCTTCTCTGACACACACACACTTGTTCTAATAAAAATGCAAGCTAAAAAGGAAAAATAACTCAAACAAAGCATCAAAAGTTTTTTTTTTTTTTAAAGAAAAATATTGTTTTAAGGTGTGGCCATTCACTAGGAGGGTGCCAGATTCCCCCCTCAAATTATGAAACTGGTATGTGCTTGCCACAATCTTCTCATCCACTTGAAAAGGTCTGAGCCAAAAAATTTGGAACTTTGAGTGTTTTCCTTTGGGATCATTTTCTTTGTCCCATTTTAAGATTAGGTCACCTACTTCATTTTTTTTTTCTTTAGACTTATGTTTATCGAACCATGTTTTAACTACATGCTGATGAGCAGTGAACTTAACTTTAACCTTTTCCCTTTCTTCGTCTAGCATGAGAAGGGTATCAATCCTTTTTTGTATAGCAGATGAGGGATGACCTCTTGATGCTTGAGCAAGATGTAAAGATGGAAGATACAATTCATTTGAGACAATGGCTACTTTTCCATATAATATAAAATATAGAGAGTTTCCTATGGCTTCTTTATGCATTACTCTATCGACCCATAGGGCATTATGAAGAAAATTATGTCAGTTCCTCTGATTTTCAACAACCATTTTTTTTTAAATCCTCACCATGATCCAAATGGATGTCTATGGCCTCCCACCTATTCCAACTAGTTCATTTTGGCATTTTTCTGGTTTAGTAGTTTCTTCCTAGTTTTCGGGTCTCTGACTTCCAGGGTCATTTTGAGGCCCTAAACAACATTTTTAGGGCTCGCCATGATTAGACTATAGACAAATTCAGAGTATTACAGAAAAATGTGTATTCCTTGGATATACCTTTCCAATGGGCTATCTTGTGCCTAAAACATAAATCGTATGCAAAATTTACGACCCTAGGAAGTTGATGTACTAACTTACCCCAACGGGGCCTACATGACTTTTGGCACTTCATCTCCTAGGGTTAGGTTTTTGAATGTCTATGATTTTGGAATTCATTCTTACTGTCAAAAATCCTTCAGAGCCTCATTGTAATCATCTTCTTGCAAATGAGCACAACCATCACATCTCTTATCTGACATAAACCGCCAACATTCCAGCAAGCTTATTTTCCACTGCATTTTACAGTTTCCGCTTATTTCCTTATTGAATAGAAACCAATTTTATTGTATCTATGTTATTCTTTGTTAAGAATATTTTAAGAATAATTTGTATTCAATTTTTTCTTCTCATAAAATATGGATCAATGGTATCAAAGCGGTCTTCTCCTTGTCCTTCTTAATGCATGTCCCCGATGAGTTCAGGGTACAAAGAATTGGGTCTAATCATATCAACAGAGATTAGATCTAGCATTCATTCACATTATTCAACACTAAGTTATCATATCAAATTCATCTATCATCTAGCATCACACTAAGCATTGAATCACATAAACCAAAGAACAAACAAGAAGCACAAAGCATTCACAACACCTAATATACATGGTTCACCCCCACCCTGGGGATACTTCCACCAACTCTTTGTCTTMTTTATTACCTTCATTCAATCATMTTACATGCACAAAGACTCCAAATCAAMTCTGTAGAGGATAGGAGATCTACGCACCTATATATATCCTCCTTCCCTGAGTAGATCTAGGCACAAAGCCTTCCATAGTMTTCACACAAAGAACTATAAAATACTTCCACTTAGCCCTGCAAGTCTCAACATACAACACACACCAAGCCTCTTACAATCATTTTCACTTAGCACAACTTGCAATTGACTAGTCACTACTCGCTACTTCTTACATCGCCTAGACTTCTATTTATACATTACAAAATAGGCCTAATCATGGGTAAACCCATGGGCAGACATCTCCATACCCATTACATAAGACTGAAACCCAAAAAGGCCCTACAAAGGGTCCAAGATCCCGCGATCTTYGCTTCAACTTGTGCTYTRCCTTCGACAGCCTGTYGAAGTCCCAAAAATAGGTCAAACATGACCAAGGATCCTCAAAACTTGGTCATGGAACAACAGGCCCCCAAAACTCACCTGTGAATMGTCCYGATTCACTCTAATCTAGGTAGCTCTRCCTCAAAATCCTCGAGCTTGGCTTGAGCTTCCTCAACCTCTTATTKTKCCACGACCTCCTACTGAGCAAMYTCTTGGATTACTGCTTTGTTGAYAGGTCCCTCTAAGCATTGTTCAACTATAGTCATKACTTGTTCMAGTTCTTMTCCTCTGCCTTCRATCTATGTGAATAGTTGTCAAGCCTCATCCTGGATTGGTTGAAGCCTCTGAGTTACTTCCATGAATSTTCTCTGAATGGTATGAACCTATTGTTGAGCACTGCATAGTTCTTGGGATCGCTTCATCGTCTCAATGGTTGAYAGGTTCTTCAACTGTGCCTGTATTGTTTATTCTTGTTGCTTCACTTCCTGGAGATGTGAATATAGTGCCTTCAATTTAGGATCCTCAGTGAGTCKCTCATAAGTCTAGGCACTATGATCACTCAGTTATTTACATTCCATTGAGAGGTTCTTGATTCTTTCAACTACACTTYGAGCAGTTKCTTCTTGTTGATCTTGCACATCCTGTAGAGTATTGGACACTATTCGTAGCTCCAAATCTGTGATTCTTTGTTGAATTTGCTGGATGGTTTMTGTGAGATGCGTTAATTGGTGTTCTACTAGTTCTTCCTCCTTCTGTTCTAAKCCCATCATAGAGAGAAGTGCTATGTTGACTKCTTCTTTTACTCTGACCTACTCTGCGAGCAGATATTATTTTTCCTGCTAGATCTGGATTCTCTCTTCTTTGAAATTCTCTTGAAGAACTTCCTTCTCTTGTTGTGAAATCSTACRTTTCTCTATAACTTCCRCTTGCACTTGTTTCAAGGCCTCTATGATCTGTTATTTCTTAGCTTGTGCTCAATGAAGGTGGGCTTCAGTAGCATYAGTCAATCTTCGRAGTTGAGTAGACTCATCTCCCAACTCTATTTCTTCTAAGGGTGGGGGYGCAGTGGACACTATGTGGTTTGAATAAAGGGCTTKCTATACACCTCTTATTTCTACTTCAATTATATCATACATGGATTCTTGTTTTTCTTYGAGGTTGTCGACTGTAAGTACATTCTGCATCTTTGGTTTATTGGATTTGGACTTCTTCCGCAAAGAAGGTTTTGTGGGGGAAACCTTCATTTTCTTGGATGGATCAGTGTCATCAGGGAGGTTTTGTGGCAGTGTTACTTCACCTTTCTTATCTTCTTCTTAGTATTTTTCATCCTTGTTCACTTCGTTATCACCTCCTCCTCTAGGTGACTGAGATGTGGTCTCTTCTGATGTGTTGTGTATTTCATGTACATTTTTCTTCTTTTTATTCTTTTTGTTTCTTGGGGCATCATACTCTTCGCGAGTCACCACCGAATTTCCAATGAGGTATGATTCAGATAGCTCTGCGGGGTCAGCAGAGATAAGGAGTTTTGCAGGCTAGTCTTTAATGATTTCTTCCAGGTCCTCTGTAGTGAGCTTGTAGTAGTACCAAATTTCTTCTCTTCTTTCATCAGTGTACGCAGTAATATAAATAAAATGTCTATCTGCGTTGAACTTCATAAGAGGCCTGAACATGTCCAGGGTGTTCGGTGTCATATGAGGGAAGGACTCAATATCCCTCCTAATATGCAGGTAGTAGGTATGAAATAATGCATTTGACCACCACTGCCTTACCATATCACTCGAATACTAGAGTGTGGTGAACTTCAAAACAAGCGGCTCGAATGGCTCGATCTTAGGAAAGTTCGCACCTTTCGACATCTCCCAAGAAGTAAACACGATGAGGATCAAGAGCCATCCGAAGTGAAACTCATAGCCCTAATCCTGAGCTTTGCAAAAATCCAGTTCGATTTGGTTAACTAGGTACTTCACCTAGTTCATCTGTAGGCCTTCCATGCATTTCCCAGCGAGGTCAATGACAAACCCTGTGACCTGCATGGGTCTATTCTTTCCTACTAGTTTTCCTACAATTAATTGGCATGTTAGGTGCACTACATCATTATGTATGGAGGATACCTTGTAGCCTTGCATCCCCTTCTCAACATCATCATATGTTTCTTTAATTGTTTGTGCCAAGATATGCTCTACATCTTTTCCTGGGTAGAAGTCTTGTTGGTCTGGTCCCTGCATGATTAGTTTGGTGATCCTATGGATCAACACCGGATCAAAAGTGACACATTTTTCCAACCACATATAGCCTCCATGGAAGCACGGCAGCAGGACCTTAATGCAAGTGTTAACCTCCTGGTGCCTTCCAAAATGTGGAATTTTCATTACATTCAAAATGGTGGATTGCGCGAGGTTCATGGTCCACGACTAAGGGATGATATTTGTCTTCTTTCCCTTCATCTTGGTCAAATATTTTTGAGGCACAAGAATGCCATAGCTCCTATGGTCTCCCAGGTTATAGTCACTGATTTTCAAGGTTGGAATCCTATTTGGCTATGGTCTAACTCCGTGTATCCCCTTCGAGAGGTACGCAGTGATGACGGTGTATTCAAATTCCCTTAGGAAACTGTCGTAACTCACTACACTAGCCAGGGGTGTGATGTAATCGAGTAGGATGGACGACAATAACTTCACATTTTCCAAGTCATCTCTATGATTGGTTCTTTTCTCAGTCGCAACTTAGGATGGTCTAGATCCGCAAGCAGTCGATGGGAAGGCTTGCACTCCTCTCATCAATGAATCTTGTACACCCACAGACATTAGATTTTTAGTCATGAGGTCAATAAGTATCTCCTTCATAGACTCTTCGACTATGATAATTTCTTTGGACATACACGCTCATGGATGACTATCTCGAGTTGAAGAGAAACTACTCAATGCAATGGGATGGATGGCGATAACTCAATGATCACTGCGCAAAATCAACTAATCTATGAGATCATATAATCATGGGTGGAAAAAGTGTTCTCAGTGTAAGGCTCGATGGAATAAGTAGACAACTAGGTAATAGATCTTTCCAACAGGTGAGAAGTCTTCATCAATGCAATTATGTCCATTACAACGCGGTCCCAATGGTATGATGGCAAGCTTTCTGGTCATAATTGATGTTCTAACTATTTGGGTCGTTGGGCTAATGGTTATAATGCCTCCAACAGTCATATTTATTTGCCATGGTGAAGTGCCATGCTGTGCTATATTGGTATCCCAAAGAAGTTCAGATTATGGAATCCTTCCTTCTGCACAATTCCTTCTGGATCTTTCTGTAACTTTTCTATATTTTATTTCTTCTTACTGATCTTTCTATCCTTCTTCCCAGTGATATTCATCTTGATATTCCTCTTTCCATTTTGATTATAATCTTCTCTAGGCATAGTAACTTTGCATTGTTGATGGTATTTACTAGGGTTCAAGGGAAATACTTATTCTATATCTGGTGTAGGTTATGTACTCTTCTATACAGATAGGTGTCTCAAGTCCTCGTGTGTCCTTTCAAATTTGACATCCAAGTTTCTGGTTCTAAATAACTTCAACATGTTCTCCTATTCTTCAATCAAATGTGTGATCCTCCTAGTCATGAAATCTTTTAATTATTGTTTCTTCTTCTGTAAGACTTCATTTTCTTTTCTTCTGGCTTGATCCTTTTCAATCCAAGATTTTTCTAGTAACATAGAAAATGGGGCGTTGCTCTCAATAAATTTAACAACCTCAAAATATTCTTCTGTCAAGGTTCCATGAGAACTCATATATATCTAGGTAAGTCTTCCACACATGGTTATCAACTTTGCTCTAAATAATCCTATTCCTCCTAGTGAAGGAATAATAGCAGGCTTCCCTAAAATTTCCCAAGTTCTTTCTATCATGATATTCACCTTTGTTTCCTCATCTAGAACACAGTCAATGTTGAAGTCTCCTATTCTTGTTTCTATGCATTCTTTTTCTTTGAAGATCTCTGATAAGTTGATATCTCTGTGATCATTCAGGGTTTCTTTCATTTCCAATAGTACAGTTTCTTATTCTTTCTGGGGTTCTACCATGGTCTCAGTTTCTTGACATTCCTTAGGGTTTTCTTGTCTCATATTCCTTCTTTCAACCTTATCAATCATTCTAAGGAAATCCAAAACTTCATGATCCATAGCTTTACAACAAAGACAATTGGGTCTTCTGCCAAGGAATTCCTTAGCAAGATGACCTGGTCTTCTACAACTATAACAAAGATTCAATCCTCTCTTTCTCTTAAATGATCCCCAGCCCTTCCTATACTATGCACTAGGATCATGGCAGCTAACCTGCAAAAAAATATTTCTAGGATCATGCATCCATTTGTTAGTCCAAACATTCTTTCTATACATAGTAATAACATATCTTTCATTATTTCTATTAGATCTACTCATATCAAACCTTCTTTCATATATATGTGCCCTAGCTTTTAGGCTAGGACAAAATTTATCAAACATACCTAGATCCATATGATTGAAACACAAATTTCCACTAATCTTACTTTCAGCAGAGAACAAAGATTCTAGATCTAAAAAATTTCACTATTCTTACCTTTACAAGAGCACAAAGCTTTCAGATCTTACCTCTTTTCATAGGATCTAACTTCTCTTCTTAGCATAGAGCTTCACAACCCAAGTAGAGTATTGTGCACTAAGGAAATAGATCTACGCATGGGGCTTTCACAATTTCAGGTCAGATCCTCGCATAGAGCTTCTTCTTCCTCAGTTCCTAGCAATCACAGTTTCAGGTCAGATCTTCGCACAGAGATTCTGCTTCCTTAGTTCCCATCAATCACAGTTTCAGGTCTCGGAAATGGAACCATTTATTGGCATAGGGGTAGACCCAGGGTTCAACTCTACAACAACGCACCAACAAAACCCTAACTACCAGCCCTTTCAAAAACACCTACGAAGCAGATGAAGTCTCACCTGAGGTAGAGGCAGGGGTGGTTGCAAGACTCTAGTGTATGCAACCTTAGTTGGGACATAGGTCTATGATTGTAACACCCTAAAAGAACACTTAGCAATTATGATTCATCAATATTCAGTCTTAGTTTACATCCCAACTAAACCCTAACAATAGATCAGCGCAGTATTCACATAGATTCAATAGAATCAATCACTAAGCATACCAACAGAGATCAGATCTAACATTCATTCACATTATTCATCACTAAGTTATCATATAAGGTTCATCTATCATATAGCATCGCACTAAGCATTGAATCACATAAACCAAAGAACAACCAAGAAGCACAAAACATTCACAACACCGGATATACATGGTTCACCCCCACCCTGGGGCTATGCCCACCAACTCTTTGTCTTCTTTATTAGCTTCTTTCAATATTATTACATGCACAAAGCCTCCAAATCAACTCTGCAAAGGACAGGAGATCTATGCACCTCACTAGATTCTCCTTCCCCGAGTAGATATAGAAACAGAGCCTTCCACAATATGTGTACAAAGCACTACAGATGAATTGCACTTAGCGTTGCAAGTCTCAACATACAACACACACCAAGCCTCTTACAATATTTTGCACTTAGCACAACTTACAACTGACTAGTCGCTACTAGTCACTACTCGCTACTTCTTACATCACCTAGAATTATATTTATACATTACAAAATAGGCCTAAGCATGGGTAAACCCATGAGTTGTCATCCCCATACCCATTACATAATCACGAAACCCAAAAAGGCCCTAAAAAGGGGTCGAGATCTTGCAATCTCCACTTCGACTTGCACTTTGCCTTCAATAGCCTATCGAAGTACCAAAAATAGGTCAAACATGACCAAGGATCCTCAAAACTTGGTCAAGGGCCAACAATACCTCTGCACTTTCAGGTCAAGCATTCCATTGATATGACCCCCGATGCACTGCTACCCAATGGGCCAATCTATCACTTCTCTTTGTTAGAGAATGAGGAGATCAAGCAACATATACAAGAACTTGTCCACAAGGGGCACATCCATCCAAGAACTTGTCCACAAGGGGCACATCCATCCCATATCATCGCCTTGTGGGATCCTAATCATGCTAGTGCAGAAGAAAGACGAGACCTAGTGACTCTGCATTGACTACCGGGCCCTGAATAAAATTGCAATCAGGAACCAATACTCGATTCCCCGAATCAACGACCTCCTTGATCATCTCACTAGGGAAAAATAATTCAGTAAGATTGATCTGAAGTATGGCTACCACCAGGTCCCAATAGAACATATAGATGTATGGAAGACCACCTTCAAGTCAAAAGAAGGTATTTTTGAATGGTTGGCCATGCCCTTTGGTTTGATAAATTCTCCAACCACTTTCATGAGGATGGTGGAATATATCCTGCGACCTTTCACCAATAATTTTGTATTTTTGTATCTAGATGACATCCTCATCTACAACAAGACTTGGGATGAACACTTTCAACATATTCATTAGGTTTTTCACACCCTGTGGCAACACAAGCTATATACCAGCTTTGAAAAATTCTCCTTCGGGATGGGCAGGGTCCATCACCTGGGCTACATCATTTATCAACATGGTGTACATGTGGATCCAGCCAAGATCTAGGTCACCCATGACTAGCCAACCCAAACCACAATCACTGAGCTTCAGAGATTCTTGGGCCTTGAGAATTTATATCGTAGGTTCATGTTAGGATTCTCCCATATTGCATGGGCCCTGAGCCAAGTAACCATGGGTGGTGGTAAGGAAAAATTTGTGTGGGCCCTGTCCCAAAAAAAAACGTTCGATGATTTGAAGCAGTGCTTGTGCTCAATCCCAGTACTTTTATTACCTAAACTGCAATAACCCTTTGAGATCGAGACATATGGTTCAGACTATGTCATGGGTGTATTTCTCACTCAAAACGGCCACCCCATGGCCTATCATAGTGAGACACTATCAGATGTTGTCCATAAGTACCCTACTTACGAAAAAGGAATTTTCCATTGTGAAAGACTATCACCATTGGAGACATTACATTCTTGGGAAGGAGACAATCATCCACACCACTGATCATAAGCCACTTCATTTGATGCAGACACAAGAAAAATTGTAGAATGACCTCCATCATAAGTGGTCCACATACTTGCAGCGGTTCCACCTCAACATCAAGTATAAAACATGAAGTACCAACTGAATCATTTATTGCCTCATCTAACCTGTAGTCTCGACACTCACCACGATGCTAGAATCTTGTGGCCATGAGACCTACGGATGGCCCCACCTCTATGAGATAAACCTTGACTTCTTCACCACCTACCAAATGTTGGGCGCAAACTCAGTTGTCGCTAATTTCCATCTTCAGGATGGGATGTTGTGCCATATGGGCCATCTCTTTGTTCCATCAAGAAAGAGAGGGAAGATGATTTGGGAATCCCATTACAGTCAGGTGGTAGGACACTTCGGCATTGAAAATAGAGTGGCAGTACTACAAAAAAAATTCTAATGGTCGAAACTTTGACAAGATGTGGTAAAGTATATCAGTTCTTGCACTACTCGTGTTATTTCCAAACTGACCACTAAGAAAAAGGGCCTGTAAACCCCTCTTCCTACTCCTGAAAATCCATGGGAATCCATCTCAATGGACTACATGTTGGGCCTTCCATCCACCAAGAGGGGAAATTACTGTGTTTTTTTGGTTGTTGATTGCATTTCCAAGATGGCGATTATGGATGCCTATAAGAAGAGCATCACAACAGAGGCCACTGCCAACCTCTTCTTTGAATGAGTATGGGTACATTTTTTAATCTGACAAACCATTGTCTCATATTGAGACAATTGTTTTCTTATCACATTATGGTTGAGCCTTTGGTCACTCCTAGACACCAATCTCACCAAATCCACTACTTTTGGCCCCCAGAAAGATGGCCAAACTAAGGTCGTCAATTGGATGATCATGCATATCCTTCGCATGTATAATTACAAGAACCCTTCACATGGGATGAGAGTCTTCCCTATGTTAAACATAGCTAAAACCAAGCCCTACATAGGTCAATTGACCACAACCCCTTTCAGGTGGGGTTGGGATTCGAACCATTGGGTCCCATTGATGTTGCACTACCCCTTGTGGCCACCTCAACTGACTCATCCCTTGCTCCAAATGAATTTGAAAAATCCACCTGGTTTATTGAGTGGATCCAACAAATCTACCAACAGTTTCAGTATATTTTATAGAAATCCAATTCCAAGTACAAGAAACACCATGATCAACATGAGGTGCCACATAAGTTTCAGGTGGGAGACAAAGTTTGGTTGCACTTGTAGAAAGAAAGCCTTACAGGTCCCCACCGAAAGCTTCTCCCACTCCATTATGGAACTTACACCATCACCAAGGTTTTGGGTGACAATTATTTTGAGCTCAACATTCCCCCTTTCCTTGGCCTGCACCCAGTGTTCAACGTGGCTCTCCTTCAACCATATTTCCCACCATTATTGGATACCTCAAAGATAACAGAATAGTTGATACCAACAGAGCTCAACCCTGACTGCATGCAATAGTAATCTAGTGATCATATTGTGGACATAGAGGTCAAGGGTACTCGACAAAAAAATATCCATCTTTATCGAGTTGTTAAAGCAGGGCAACTCCTGCACCAAGGCAAGTCGCTCTCCAGGGGCCAAATTCAATAGAAATTTCCTCATCTAATGGGGGAACTCGACAGAATGGAGACCATTTCTTCCTAATGGGGGATTATTGATCCAAATGGATTTTTGTGGCCTCCCACCTATTCCAACTGGTTGATTTTGGCATTTTTCCAATTTGGCAGGTTTTTCCTAGTTTTTGGGTCCCTGACTTTTGGGGTCATTTTGAGGACCTAAACAATGTTTTTAGGGACCTCCATAGTTTGACTATAGACAAAGTTATATTTTGATGGAAACATGTGTATTCCTTGGATATACCTTTCCAACAAGATATCAGGCGCCTAAAACGAACATCGTATGCAAAAGTTATGACCCCAAGAAGTTGATGTACTAACTTACCCCAACGGGGCCCACATGAATTTTGGCACTTCATCTCTTAGGGTTAGGTTTTTGGATGTCTATGGTTTTGGAATTCATTATTATTTTCAAAATTCCTTCAGAGACTCATTGTAATCATCTTCTTGCAAATGAGCACAACCATCGCATCTCTTCTCATAGATAAGCCACCACCATTACAACAAGCTTATTTTCCGCTACATTTTACAATTTCAACTTATTTCCTTATTGAATAGAAACCAAGTTTATTGTATCTCTTTTATGATGTTAAGAATATTTTAATAGTAATCTTTATTCTTTTCATTATGCTCATAAAATCCATATCAAACAAGGTTTTTATTAGTTGACTCTGCTACCCCATTCCCTTGAATATAGTATTTTTCATAATATCTTATTATGATCCCCTTATCAAGGGCGAATTTTATCAATAGTGTGGAGGAAAAGTAGGAAGAATTGTAAAAAATGAGAATGAAGGGTATCTGAAACCTTGTTATCAATTTTTTTCCATAAATTGGATTACTACCTTTTCATAGACCTGTGTGAAATGGATAGCCTCCATCCATCTCATAAAATAATTCGTTGCAGTCAATATATATTTATGTTATTTCGAAGAATTAGGAGTAATTTCCCATATGACGTTTATTCCCCAGTGCTTGAATGGTCTAGATATGGTCACCAAATGGAATGGAATGACTTCCTTCTTTCCTCTACCAGTGCTCACTTGATAAGATTTACATTTCTTAGCATATGCATGAGCATCCCTCAACAAAGTAGGCCAGTAATAACCAACCCTTAATATTTTGTGAGCCATGGTTTCTCCTGGAAAATGTCCACCCGTTGGACTGTCAGGGACTTCTCTCAATAATTTTTATGCATCATCATGTTCAATACATCTAAGGAGTACTCCATCATAATTCACATGGAAAAGCACAAAATTTATGAGGCGATATTGAGTAGATTTTAACCTGAGGGTTCTCCTTTCTCGAGGGTTTAGGTTTTCCGGACATGTTCCATGATGTAGGAGATAAGAAAATTTTTCATACTAGGATTCTTACATGGGAGGTATGTATAAGGATTCGTTGCACCATAATGACAACTCATTTTCCTAACTGAAGTCTTTTGTGTTAATCAGGTCTTGGTCCTCAACGGCCAATTTACACAATCTTTGACCCTTCACTATTTTGACAATTTTTATGTCGAGATTAAATTCTTGGACAACTTTCATCCACTTTCCCTTTCTTTCTCTCATCTCCTGTTGAGTGAACAGAGACTGGACTGTGGGGTGAGGTACTATGGCTTTAGTGTGATTCTTTAGGATATAGGATCTGAAATGTTTGAACTCTTTATAAACTATGTAAGCATGTTTTTCTATAGTAGGGTAGTTCAGATCGTCTCCTTGGAGGTTAGTGCTCATAAATGATACCAGTGCCTTATTGTTTTCATCATCCTTTTGGGTAAGTACCGCAGCCAAGGATTGGTCAAAAGAAAAGGTATAAAGAAAAAAATCTTTGTTGAAACCGGGGCTTCGTAGCACTAGTGCTTGGGAGATGGCAGTTTTGACATTTTTGAAAGAATATTTCCTTTCTTCATCCCATTTAAAATATGCATCTTTGTGAATCATTTTTGTAAAGGTTTAAGAGTTTCAGCGAAGTCATGAGTAAATTTTCTCACAAAGTTGACTTTCCCAAAGAAAGATTGCATGGCATTTTTATTGTGATGCAAGGGGAGTTGAGATATCGCTTTTATCCACTCATGGTCAATGCTAATTCCTCCTTGAGATACAGTATTACCTAATAGTTTCCCTTCCTCTATGCCAAAGATGGTTTTCTTAGGGTTCAAATATATTCCATATTTCCTACATCTTTCGAAGATATGAGTCAAATGTTGAATGTGGTATTACTTATTTTTTGAGTATATCGTTACATCATCTAAATAATCTACCACGGACTTTTTAAGTAATCCCCGAAAAGTTTTGTCCATGGCCCTATGGAAGGTTTCCCCTGCATTAATCAACCTAAAGGGAATGTGTTTATAAGAAAAGATTCCCCACTTGGCCTAGAAGGTAGTTTTTAATCGATCTTCTTATGAAAACAAGACTTGGTTATATTCCAAGAAACCATCTAGGAGGGAAAACATTTCAGAGCTAGATATCATTTGTAAGAGTTGTTCCATGGGTGGGACTGGGTAGTTATATTTTTATGATTCTCTGTTAATTTTTTTGAAATACACACACATGCAGATCTCCCTAGAATTCTTTCTAACAGGCACTAGATTGGCTACCCAGGCAGAGTGTATGACCTAAAAGATAATCTTGGCATCTAACAATTTATTTATCTCTTGATACATCAAAGGTTCCAAAGATGGATGGTACTTCCTGAGATTTTTTTGGAAAGGTTTTATTCCATATTTTAATGGGATCGTGTGCTGGATAATAAAAGTATCGTATGTTTTCAATTCTCTGTAAGACCCAGAAAATACATCTTCATATTAATTAAATAGTTTAAGAAAATATTTCATATCTTCTTTGGACATTGTCTTACCTAGATTTACATTCTTGGGATTCTCAGGAGTGCCTAGGTTTATAGCTTAGTATATAGGACATGAGCTCCATGTTTTTGCATTCTTTGTCCCTCTGAATATTTCCCCTAGGTCGAAAAGGTTCTCCATATTGGCCACTCCTTTAGGTGTCATGTGAAACTTGGGTTTGTTATTAGCGCAAACTTTTCCTTTCTTATGTTTGTGGATATCTTATTATGTGAGAAGTTCTTGGAATACTTCATCATCAATGGCTAAATCCTTAAAATTCTCCTGATTAGCCATGAAATCTATAATTTGTTCATCCCCTTCAAAATATTTCCTGTTAGAAATATTGTTAGGTACTTACAGTTTGCAGAGAAGTTTCATAATCTTATAAAGGAGATAATATTGAGGTTGCAGTGGCTAGAGAATCAACAAAAGTATCTTTTGTCCTGGTAACAACAGTAATGTTGAAATCCTAAAAATGTTTTATTAGTCTGTGCACCTCTTGTTGATAATTCCTTAAGTGAGGTGAATTGAAATAGATGATATTCTTCACTATCCTGGCGATAATTTTGGAATCTCCAAAGACTTTCAATTCTTTAATGTTTAAGTCTATGGCTTTCTTGAGTCCGTGGACTGGAGCTTCATATTCAACAGTGTTATTAGTGCATTTGAATTCT
>JZKD02S2026139.1:46345-56606 GCA_000966675.3 Picea glauca
CCAACCCTTAACATGGTTGGATTTTTTGTCCCCGCAGGTTTCGAACCGGTGACTTTAACATCACAGAGTGGCTTAACAACACACTCCGTCACTGACTGTCCTACACCTCGGGGACGTGAATACATTAAAATATTAATAAAGTAATTATAAAGTAATAAATAATACACTAAATTAAATTAAAATTAAAATTGTTAAATTTTTATCATTACATTCTTATTATTTAAATTATCTTTTAATTATTATTTTTTCATTATTATAAAATAAACCTTAATACAAATAATCTTAAATTTAATAAAACCATAACCCTAATTTTAATGGGAATAACTCTAACCCTAACCTTAATCTCACTCTATCCCTAACCCTAATAAGTATTAACAATAATTAAAATGTATAACAAGAGTGATAACTTTAATTTTAATGCATTTATACTAAGATTAGTATTGAATTAAAATGCATTAATAAATACATTACATTATTACCATAAAACACAATTCATATTTATAAATATTTATATTTATAACTCATATCAACTTGTATTTATATTTATAATATTGTGAAAAACACTATTTACATGTCTAATTTTACAAACACTATTATTATAACACAAAAAACCAAACATATATTAATTGTAACTCTTAACTTGTAAATATATAAATTAATACATAAATGCAAAAGTATTACTAAATTATTGATAAATTAATAAATAAATACAGTATTAAGAAATTATTATGTTATTAAGAAATTAATACTGTATTAATTAATACATTGCTAAAGTATTAATACACTAATAAAGTAATACATTAACAATACATAATTACATTAATAATACATTAAAATTATTAAATGCATTAATAAAGACAGTAGATACATTTAAACATTGAAAAATTGTTAATACATTAATAAATAATATATTAAATTAAATTAAAATTAAAAATATTAAATTATTATCATTACATTCTTATCATTAAACTATTATTTTATTATTATTATAAAATAAAACTTAATACAAATAAATTTAACTTTAATACAATCATAACCCTAATTTTAAAAGGAATAAATCTAAGCATAATCTCAATATAACTATAACCCTAATAGCTATTAAAAATAATTGAAATGTATAACAAAAAAGTATGAGTGTATAGTAACATACAGTAAGAATTGAGATGTTGTTGTATGGACAAGAGTAGGGCGCGTTCTGCAACTAGGGTTTAGAGCCTTATGGCACTGATCTGTGGCACCACATCTGTGGCCCCGCTGGGGCTCATGAATCGCAAGGAGGGGGAGCCACCAGGCGCCTCCTACAGCTAAGTCACGGCGAATGACAATCCCACTGAAGGGTTGAAGAGGCTGACTTTTGAGACGCCAACAAACCTGCGCGTGGAGCTTCTAGAGGAGGGGACTTTCAAAGATCAAGAGATGGATATAGACCCGGAGAAGGAGACAGCCCCTAGCCAAGATTCAACTCCATGGTTGTCAAGTAAATGTATCCCACAGGCATCGCAAGCCCCAAAATATGTTATCATCTCACCGAGGATAGAAGAGCAGAAGCAATATATGAGGGACCACGCCCTGGTGGGTAAATTTCTTGGGCTCTAGCCCTCGGAACGAGATCTGGCCAAATGGATACAATACTGGTGGAAGCCGAGAGGGCATTATGACTTACAACTAGGATCCAAGGGCTTCTTCACGATTATCCTCCACAACCTGGAGGATCGCAATCGCATCTTTGATGGAGGGTTGTATTTCTACAACTCGGCAGGACTCTTCTTAAGATTCTGGACTGAGAAGTTCAACCCTGAGAAGGAGGAATTTTCCCATGCACCGATTTGGATTAGATTATACTCCTTTCCCCAGGATTTCTGGCTTGAAGAGGTCCTGGCCGACATTGGGAATACTATTGGCATCTATGTCAAATCCTCAGAGGCCACTAAGAAGCGGCGCTATACTTCTTATGCGCGAATATGTGTATATTTGAACATAGCCAAGCTGCTCCCAGGATCCATCACGCTGGAATATCATGAAGAGGACTGGTCTCAAACCATCGACTATGAGCATATTCCATTCCGATGCAGAAAATGCCATGAGCATGGTCACCTCTTTAGAGACTGCCCACTCAACGTGGTGCCAAAAGAAGGAAACCCAGAAAGAGGCAAGGAGAAGGACGACTTTATGCAACCAGTGGGGAAAAGGCATCAAGGCAGAAGGAAGCAACCGGCTCAGGTAAGCAAAGATCCCTCAACTAGTAATAAGTTTTCCATCTTGCAAAACCAACCGGAAAACCCCTTAAATCCTGAAAACCCCATGGTACCACCTCCGAGCAATGCTCCTCAATCTATCAATCAAGGAACGGATCGGTCGATCGAGGGTAAGAAGCATGACCTCTCCCCCCCCGACACTGGTCCTGACCAGCAAGAGACAGATGATGGGGAAGCGAACATGGAGCTAGAAGAGAAAGACCTTGCTGGGGTGGATCTGGAGCACCTGGAGCATGCCTATAGGCAGCAAAAGCTTTGCACCATACCCAGAGATCAACTAAGGAAATTTCACAAAGTGTTCCTCAACTCCTCAACTGGGTCCTTAGCTCGAGCCAGCAAAGGCCTAGGAATCTAGGGAGGTCAATCAAAAAACCCAACAAAAACCCAGAAAGACGAAAAGAAAAGGGGCAGAAAATCGACCAACAAGCTCATAGAAGAAATAGGGAACTTTATGGTAAACTCGGGACAAATCAACCTGATTTCGGATAGCTTCCCTCCTCTCCCCAACCCCCTATTATCATGAAGATCATCACTTGGAATATCAGAGGCCTCAATGGACATAGAAAGAAAAAATTGCTACGGGATCTAATATTAGCAGAAAAGCCAGAAATTATACTTCTACAGGAAACAAAATGTACTTCAGAAGACATTGACAAGTTATTACCCCACTATTGGAAATTGGGGAAGGAAGTTTCAATAGATGCCACAGGAATAGCAGGCGGTCTGGCTGTCCTATGGAACACCAATGCTGTGATACTGGACAATTTCATTACCACCAAATGGTCTATCACTACTGATTACAGGCTTATAGGCTCAAATAGGCCTGGACACCTGACCACTGTCTATGGCCCTGCCAGTCCTCGGGACAAGCAGACCTTCCTTAGGAGCCTGCAATATGTTGATAGCCTAGCAAAGTACAAAAACCGGATTGTCGGTGACGACTTCAACATTATTCGCAGCTTGGAGGAAAAAAGAGGCAGCTCTAGGTGCCTGGATCGGGACTCTGGGGACTTCAATACTCTCATAGATGAGCTCCAACTAGTTGATCTGGGCACTGACAACGGCTTGTACACCTGGACAAATAGAAGAACTGGTATTCATCAAATTGCCTACAAACTAGACAGATTCCCGACATCCGAATCTCTCATGCTGGAAGGCACCGCAATGGAGTCAGCTATCCTAAATGTCTCTGGATCAGATCATTGGCCCTTGCAATTAAGGATGGACATCCCATCCACCCCTGGTAAGAAACCTTTCAGGTTTGAGAAATTCTGGCTAGACCACCCAGAGTTCCAAGAAAACATCTAGGCCTGGTGGAGGGAGGCAGAGGTACCCCGTGGATCCAAAATGTATCGATTCCAGCAAAAGCTAAAAAACCTCAAGCAAACTCTCAAACTTTGGAACCAGAGTACCTTCGGTAACATTTTTGATGCTCAAAACCAGCTGCTGGCACAGTTGGAAGGGATTCAACAGTAGATTAGACTACATGGGATGACAAATGAACTCAGATCCCAACAAACAACAATAAATCAGCAGCTCAAATTCAGGAAAAAGCAACAAGAGATATTATGGAAGTAGAAATCGCGAGTGCAATGGCTCCGGGAAGGGGAGCGCAACACTAAATTCTTTCATAGAACTGTCATCCAAAGATGGCACTCCAACAAGATCACTCATCTCATTTCAGACGAGGGGGACACGGTGCATTCCCATGAGGACATGGAAAATACCTTGACAGGCTACTTTCAATATCTCCTTACAGAACCCAGGGCAGATAGACATGAGGCTATCAACAAGGTCATGCAGCATGTGCCCTCCCTCGTCACCCCGGAGAAAAATGACGCCCTCCTATGACCAATAACAATAGAGGAAGTGGACCAAGCACTTCAAGAGACTCCCAAGGGCAAGGCTCCTGGCCCTGACGGATTCACAAGCGACTTTTTCCATCACTGTTGGCCGCTAATCAGAACAAAAGTATGGGAAATTATAGTGGAGTCCCAAGCTACTGGTCAGATTCTTCAAGCTCTCAATGCCACTTTTATAACCTTAGTTCCCAAAGATGGGCAGGCACATCACCCCAAGTAGTTCAGGCTGATAGCTTTGTGCAATGTCATTTATAAGCTTCTTACCAAGGTGATAGCCAGGAGACTCAAACCCATCTTACCTACAATAATATCCCCGGAGCAGTCAGGCTACGTGGAGGGGAGACAAATCCTAGACAGCGTTATCCTTTCCCATGAGGTGATACACTCCCTGCAGAATACCAAGACCCAAAGTATGCTCCTCAAATTAGACCTCTCTAAAGCTTTTGACAAGATCAGCTGGGAATACATGCAAGCAATGCTTTTGGCTTTTGGCTTTGATCAGGGATGGGTAACTTGGATAGTAAATCTAACCTCTTCGGCTTTCTTCTCTCTTCTCATCAATGGTGTCCCATCGAATCCCTTCTCCCCCTCTAGAGGGATCAGGCAAGGAGATCCCCTCTCTCCATTTCTATTCATTATCCTAGCCGAGGGCCTTAGTAGATCCATTCATGCAACAATTGAATCCAAACTCCTGAAAGGTCTTTCCTTGCATGGCATCTCCCCTCCTATTTCGCATAGCCAATTTGTTGATGACACCCTCTTGATGGGAAGCCCCACAGTCTGGGAAGCCAACTCCCTCTTGGATATCCTTCAAACCTTCAATGACGCCTCAGGCCTGGAATGCAACAAGGATAAATCCCAAATCTTCTTTTTCAACACCCCTCCTCCGGTCCGACATCATATCTCTGGCCTCCTAGGTTTAAACAGAAGCTCCCTTCTGTCCAAATACCTTGGCATCCCCTTAATTGAAAATTCCCTCCGGAACTCCTCCTGGGAGCACCTTCTTTCTTCCTTCTTCAAAAAGATCTCCTCTTGGACCTACAGAGCTCTTAATATCCCCAGTCGCCTCATCCTTCTCCAGGCCATTCTCCAGGACCTTTCGATCTACTCCTTCTTTGCGCTAGCTGCTCCGAAGGTTGTTCTTACCACTATCAAAAGCCTTCAAAGAAACTTCATCTAGCAAGGCCTCAATATAGAGAAGAAAATAGCGTTGGTCAGTTGGGACAAACTCTGTCGGCCCAAAGAGCAAGGAGGCTTGGGCTTGAAGGATCCCTTCATCATGAACAAGGTGCTAAGCACCAAAATCTAGTGGCGATGGTTAAAAATCCCCAAGGACCTATAGGCCCGACTATGGAGGAAGAAATATGCTCCGAATGTGGCAGAGAAGAACCTAGTCCGCTGGAATGAGGATAGACCGGGATCTTTAATATGGATAGCAGCTAAGCAGAACCAACAACTGGTGACTGACAACACCTTCTGGGAAATCAAAATTGGGAAAACGACCCTATTTTGGTAGGACTCCTGGCAACAATGGTCGATTCTGAGCAAGGAGGAATGGGCCCCTAACATTTGTACCCCAGCCACTCGGGCAGGACTGACAAAAGTAGCTGACTACTGGCGGGACACCCCCCTGAGGGACACTTGGCACCAATGGCATCTGGACAGGGAAAGCATTGATATGGAGGCAGGCGTGGATCTAACTCCTTGGCAAGAAGAGATGGCGAAGCGGAAAATTCCCAAAATAGTAGGGGAGGACATTTTAAGATGGGGATACAGACCACAAGGAACCTTTAACACACGGGAAGCATACCATCTCAAGGCTCCTTTAGACCCTTTCCCTAACACGAAAGCGTGGCACAAGCTATGGAGTCTCAAGCATTGGCAAAAAATTACCCTCTTCCTCTAGCTCGTGAATCATTATAGCATCCTAACCTGGGATAATCTAGCGAAAAGTGGCTTTGTGGGCCCCTCTATTTGCCTACTCTATGGAGAGGCAGAGGAAACAATGAATCACCTTTTCAACTCTTTCCATTACACTGCTCAAATTTGGGATCAAGCGGCGCTTATTATGCGCACCTCAGACTGCTGTCGGGACAACATTCTGACTATCATCACAAATTGGAGGGATCAAGCTTTCCAATCCCCCCTCCTCAATCGAGTTTGGCAACTACTATCGGGATTTATTCTCTAGCAAAATTGGAAAGAAAGGAACCGAAGGATCTTCAAAGGTTTGTCCCTACCTTGGCAACATTGCTGGCATCAGTGCTGTCAGAACATCCTGGAGACTTTGCCTCTTCAATCACGGTCCAGAGAAGACATTAATAGCAACCCAGCTGAACTTCCCATCCTTCAGTTCTGGACTCCATCCTCTACCCTTTCGGCTCTTCCCTCTCCTCCCCAGTCCCGTCCCTCCGACAATCCCTCCTTCTGGTCTCCTCCCCCAGAGGGCTTCCTCAAACTCAATTTTGATGGGGCCACTAAGGGCAATCCTGGACCTACAGGTTATGGAATTGTCTTTCGCAACCATCAGGGGAACATCCTTCTCATCAGTGCAGGCCCCATAGGCCATTCCACTAACAATGCACCAGAATTGTGGGGTCTAACTAGGGGATTGCAAATGGCCATTGAAAATAACTTCACCAAGTTAACCGTGGAGGGCGATTCTCTAATCATCATCAACTTGCTACAGAAAATTTTTAATGGGGCCAAACCGGAGCGAATATCGCCCAGCTGTAGACTCTTGCATGGACTGTAGATTATTTCTGACTCTCTATGACTAAATTTGACCATCATCCCAGCTCACGTCAGAAGGAAGGCGAATCAAGTTGCGGATGATTTGGCCAATATGGGCATCAATCAGAGTGAGTCGGACCTCCTCTATAATTCAACCCTAGAACCTGATCATCCTATTCTCCAACATTGTATATGCAAAGCTAGGACGACGGATGCTCCTCCGGATGGGGTGTTAGTGGGTGCCAACTGGAACATGCAGGAGCATGACGTTTTCCAATGGGGCACGAAGCCATGTGACAAGCTCCTGCCTCCATCCTCCACCCTCCTGCGGTATTAATGCACTCTTATGGCGATGGGAGAGGTCGTTATTGCACTCGGCCTCCGCATTTCGTTATGGCGTTGGTGCTATTCTTCGTTCATTGTTTTTGCTGGTGGTTGGAAGGGCTTTCTCCCTCGCTGCTATGGCCAACATATGAATGTGCCCACTGGTCCCTAGTGGCTCCTTACCACACCCAACCCTGCGACCTTTGCTGCATGCAATCGATGCCTAAGCACAAGCGGCGTCTAAGAGGGAAACCATGGTGGGGTTCTCCCTGGAGACCTCGATGACCCTCTTTCTTCTCACCTGCTATGCCTCCCTCTGGACCTTCCCTTCACCTCCAGGATGCGCAACCCAACAACACCCCTCTCGCTCCACTGACTGGAAGCATCAATTGTCTGGAAGTTATTCCTCGGTCGCCATGCTCTTCTTTGCATTTACTCCTCACTCCACCCGGGAATGAACCACACCATACTCAACACTCGTCTTTCCCACGAGCCTTAGGCGAAGAGCCACCACCTTCAACGTGGCTTCCTGGGAGTTATGGGTTCCCACCCTTTGACGCCACCATTGGAGAGCAGGTAAAAGACAAATTGGCTATTCTCTACAGCCTAATATTCGAGCTTCGCCAGGGGGTCGAGGACCTGCAATTCCGACTGCAAACGTGACTTTGACACAGGGACACGGGGCAGCTAGCATGACTGAAGATGTGGTAATGCAGTGTGTAGCAGATCTGGATTTGTAGTGGACTGGGAGCGCAACCATGGATGAGCAAGAAACCGTGAGGCACGACCTTGGAATTGAGACAAAGGAGGAGGTAGAGGAGCAGTGGGGGCACGGGATGACAGTTGTCGAAGAGGAACCTTGGACAGGTGATCTCAATGCCACCTGGCCAGGTTACATGTCAGGTGTCTAGGCTCTGTTTGTTTAGAAGTCGTGTCAACTGGTTGTTGTTTTCTATAGAGGTCCACTTTGTTTTAGACATAACTCTTTATGGTTTATTACTATGCTTAGGCTGACTAAGGTGCTGACTGGGTTTGTTTCCCCTCTTTTGGGGCAGCCCAGTAATTTCAGCAGACCTAACACTGTGTTTTGGAACTCTCTTTTGCCTCTGGAAAGATCTTAATATAATATACTTCTTACTTAAAAAAAAATAAAATTGAAATGTATAACAAGAGTAATATTTTTTCTTTAAATT
The DNA here is from genome assembly GCA_000966675.3 of Picea glauca. Lineage (NCBI taxonomy): Eukaryota > Viridiplantae > Streptophyta > Pinopsida > Pinales > Pinaceae > Picea > Picea glauca. The sequence goes on from JZKD02S2026139.1 coordinate 54,713, forward strand.
TTAATGATTTAATATTAAGATTAGTGTCTAACTCACCCTCAACTTCTATTTATATTTATAATATTCTTAAAAACACTATTTACATGCATAATGCATCAAATAAATTAATAAATACATTGCATTATTACAATAAAACACTATTTATATCTTTGCAAGAAGGAAAGTTCTCTATTCGACTTCACATTGGAAAACCATGTGATGGTTATTGTAACATACCAATAGTGTGCCTTGAAATAATTCACCTCTTGAGGGCATGCGGCACCATGACATTTCTCCCTTCGATTCTTGGAAATACCAAGTATATTTCGTACATAATACACCTCTTCACCTAGAGAATACCCATACTTCATTCTAGGCTACCAACGAGTCACAATCCTAATCTAGTGAAACTCTTGTATACATATACAATTGTTAAAAAATTTAACACTTAGTCATATATAAGCATACATCCATGAAACAAAGTCAACAGTTGTGAAACAAACAAGAGAAACATAAATATAGTGTAGGTGACAAGAACTATTCCTAACACCTAGCTAAGTCTTTGTTTTTACAAAAAAGTTACAATACGAGCACTATCGACTCAGTTTACAACTTGGGTAGAGTCACATGACTCACTTTACCTCACCAAGATAGACGTACACAAATTCTTCACACACCAAGACTCTTTGGCGCAACTATCTCTACAACCGTGTACGGTGTACCTCAGACGTGCCTTGAACCACAGACTTGTCGTCTCTTCTATGTTGCAGAGATTCACACACACCTACGGCTCCATCTCCTAGAATGCCACCTAAGACCTGTCACAATACTTCCCCTAAACTTAGCCAGAAAGAAGGTCACTCCAAATTTTTCCACTGAATCACCTTAAGGAAACCAAAGTCCTCCCATGTGGAGTGACTTGTCTCATTGAGGGAGCTCACCACTCTTATTCTAAGTCTCCCTCAAAATTTCAGAGATGATCTTTCTCTCCTCATTCTTGAAATCTTTGTTCCTTCATTTTGCACCCTTTTTCTCTTATAGGGACTCCAAAGTTCACCATTGTGAATCATCACATCCTTTGGGGGTGTCACACCCCTTCACAAACCCATGTGTCCAAAAAATCATCACAGCCCTTCATCGACTTGATCACCCAAACGAATTGTCATGTCCCTTCACAGGCCCAATTTTCCAAATGAACCCATGTGCTCATCAACCATAGTTCCCCTTGGGATCGACACACGCCAACATTGGTGTTTTCCTCATTCCAGTGCATCACAATCTATTGGTTTCTTCATACTTGGTAAATCCCCTTGGTGCATTCACATGCCAAAAGTTCCCACTTTCCCAACTAGTGCAACACTTGGGTGTCAGAGACTGGAGTAACCCAAAATTTTGTCTCCATGAGGACCAGGGCAAGCATCTCCACACCCATCTAGTTGAAGGCCTACATCCTACCCCACCTCAAGTCATTTCCATCCCCAAAAACATCCACAAAATAAGTGATCTCCAAGTCCCCACCTGAGCTCGTGCCCCCAATAGTAACTAAGTCTATTGGAAACCCCATGTTTTGTGCAAATTAGAAACCCCAAATTTTCTAGAAGCCAACTAAATTATATTGCACCCAAATCCACATGATTTTTTGCTTGAGTCAATATGATTACTTCACACAAATCCAAGGATGAATTCACCGGACTCCATGTTACACGTCAAAATTACTCACTTTGATAGTGTTGCAAGTGTCGTCATTACAAAGGTCGCAAGTGTCGCATTTTGCTCACAAGTGTCGCAAGTGTTAAAGAAAGAATACTACCATGATGCCTATGTCGTGCCTATAATGACATGATAAGGACACTTGAAACACCTCAAACATTTGATTTGGAAGAGGATAAATGAGTCAGCAGGCTCATGAAGCTTT
>JZKD02S2026150.1:0-12366 GCA_000966675.3 Picea glauca
AGTATAAATTTTATGATAGTAATTATTGGCATTGTTAAATATTTGAAAAATGTAATATGTTGTGGAAGTTTTATCAATGTGGTAGCAATGTTATATGATTTACATGCGAGCACTGAGTTACAAATCAAGCTTTAGGATGTTGATAACACGTTTAATTGATGAGAATGTATTACTCTACACATGGTGATAATACAATACTTACCAAAAATATTAAAATCCTCGGCATGATTAGCCACCTCCATAGCCATACATGGTCAATAATAAAGCTCAGTGAGAGGAAGAAACCTATGAGAGATTAAGTTCAAAATTCTATTGCTGAAATTTGGAAATAAAAACACAAAATATTTCTATAATAAGGGAATGCAAGGAGAATTGGGAACATCACTAAAATAATGTTGGTAAATGGTAATAAATCCAGAGAGTTTTCAATAATAAGAAGGGTGGCATATGAACATTTTAGAGAATTGTTATCTGAACCTAATATAAATAGAACAAAAGTAGATGGAACACTAAACCATAAATCCACATTTTTTTCAAGAGGCGGACAACACAAAATGGTCAGGATGAACTCACATCTATCGTTTTTTCAATTAATTTTAATTTACACCAAGGAAAAATGGTTTCACTGAATTTTTTTATGAAAGAGCATGGAAAATCATAACAACAGATTTTCTAATTATATAGAATACATAGAGATTACAATTGGAAACAAGGGGAAGAATTAACTCTATTTTCCTCTCCTTTGTTCCTGTTCAAATTACCTGTTGCTCAGTAGTTGTCCTCCACAACAGAGTGGCAGTATGTGGAAGTGAGAGTGCAACAACCGAGGGAGGAAAAACCCATAGCAGTGCATGCAAGCATTGGGCTTAGGAACCTTCCAGATTGTCTATTGTTGTCCATTTTTTTTTCTAGAATAGGTGCTTTTCTAATTCAGTGCGACTTAGTGTGACTTAGTAAGAAATAAGAGTTCCAGAATTAGCTAGGAGAGGTGTTTTTCCCAAGTTTACATGAGGACCTTGCATAAATATGTATTGTTCTATTTTTAGCATGAAGTTCTGGAAGGCACGACACATGCTTTGCATGCAGGCTAGGCACCTAGAATAGGATTTATGGCATGTAAGCCTAATCTCTCTTCCTTATAAAAAAGGCAGGGAACTGTTGTTTATTCATTCAATTTTTCTAGTAGAGTATACTATTTTCTTTCTTTAATTAACGAGAAAAAACATATAATTTTCAAAGTATGATTTAATGTTGGTATTTCCTTTTTGTTTTCGTTGTTAGTAATTTTCAATTCACATACACGTGTTCATATCTAGAAATAAAAACAATTTTGAGAGTTAATTAAGTTTCCATCTTTCTTAAGGTTTTGTTAGTTGCAGATCTAGACACCATGTACTAAAATTTTAATAGTTCCAAAAGAAAGAAATTTAGCTTCACAAGATTTAGGCAAATTTATTCATGTAATATTTTTGGTAGAATCTGTACTAACTTGATAGAAAACAATACTAAAGGAAATTATTAACAAACTCATGTTTGACGAACATAGAGGATCTTTGAGAACATAATCATGTTCCAAGAAGCAATGCATTCTAATAAGAAGGCTTGAAGGAAAATACATGATTATTAAACTTGATGTGGAAAAGAGCATTTGATAGTGTCAACCACTCTTTTTTATTCAAATTTCACAAAAAAATTGGGTTTATGAGAAAGTTGGATAAGGAGGTTGAAAGCATGTGTCGATAACCCATGGGTGAATCTCTTGTGAACGGGCATCTAAAAAAATTATACATGGCCTCAAGAGGTATCATGCCATAGATATGCCCTCAATCCCACTATTTGTATATCATCATGACATAAGCCCTAGGTATATCCTTGGAAGCAAAAAGAACCAAGGGTCTCCTACCCGAAATTGAAATAATAAGAGGAGCCAACCTCCGACATTGCAAACACACTATTCCCGAGGATACCTCAAGATTCAATAGTAATATCTAAGGGATTCAATAGAATATTGGATATTTATCTATAAGGCTTGGGGGAAAGACAACAATAAATGTAAAAATCTTCGTTTGGAATGTTGACTTTGTCACCCTAAATATGACCTCTCACAACCTGGAATTTTCTATTGAGAAGAACTGGAAATCAATATATTGTCTAGGTATTTCCATTGCTTTGGGTAGATTAGGAAATTTATGGTAGCATTTGGTCATGGATAATATGAATGGGAAGATCACTGGTTGGTGCACCCCAGTGGATTGGTGTCAAGCAAGAAGAAACATGATAAGGGATGTGATATCATCCCTCCCTCTCCATGTGTTGATATGGATTGCATAGAGAACAAAATGAAAGGTAAGAAATAAATGGAGAACACACACACATAAATATAGTAGAGAGCACATTAATACAATGAAAACCCAACTTCTATTAATGAATAAAATAGCAAAATACTATGGACTTTTTTTTGGCTAGAATGGTGGTATCTTATCTATGAAGAGAGAGAGAGATGTTGATCCAAGTGGACATCAGTCGTCTCCCACCTATTCCATTGGTTCAAATTACAGTTTCCATCTTGGAAAAATTTCCACGGTTTTTCGGGTCCTAAACTTCCGAGGTCGTTTTGAGGCCCTAAATGATGTTTTTTTTACTCAACAATGCCCATTAGATTTCTATTGGGATGTATTGATCCATTCATAATGTGTAATCCTCAGCTAGAGATTTATGAGAGGGTACTAAGCGCCCCAAATGGATATTGTATGCAAAAGTTGTGCCCTTAGGAAGTTGATGTATCAACTACCCCCATCGAGGCCCACAAACCTTTTGGAGTTTCATCTTTCGGGGTTAGGGTTTTGGATGTTTAGGGTTTTCTCATTTATGATTTATGTTAAAAATGTCGTTGGAGCCTCATTGTAATCAACTTCTTGTGAATGAGAGTAGCCGACACATCTCTCTTTAAAGATAAGCTACCACCATTCTAGCTAGCTTATGTGCTTTGCATTTTACAGTCTTTTGTATTCTAGACAATTATTAATAGAATCTGAGTTTTACTGTATTATTGTGTTCCTTGCAATATCTCCTTGTCATATCTATGTTATATTTCCACCTTCATTTCATTCTCAAAATAATCTAGATTAGTGGTATCAAAGCGGTCTTCTCCTTGGTGTTCTTAGTGCATATCACTGACGAGGTCAGGTTTTAAGGAGTTGGGTCTCGAGCTTGTTTCTATTGAGGACAACCACTCTCACCCACCCAAGCAACCTCACATGGCAGAAGAAAAAAAGGATGACGGAGCAAGATATCCTATCAAACTCTTACTTGGGGAAGCCATCACACAACAAAGGAATGAGATGATGGATAATTTCGCCTAGATCCTTCGACAACTATTGACAACAATAGAGGCACCTTCAACCAACAGTCACTTCGGAGGTACGATGCCCTTTAAGTTACAAGTTAACTTCAATATTCCTTTTTTTGAAGTCCATATAGACATCGACGCTTTGGAAAAATGGTTAAGTTTGCTAGAGTGTTATTTCTCTGTCCAAAATTTTTCCAATAGTGTAAAAATCACCTTCGCACTCCTTAAGGCCCTTCCCCATGTGAAATATTGGTGGGAGACTTACTCCGAGAAACATGCCAAGGATGGTTCTGCAATTTTTGGGCTAGGATTCACTTGGATGGATTTTTTTGATGCCCTCAAGGAACAATATTACCCTATTAGAAACTATGACGACCGATACACAAGATGGACAACACTGCGTCAAGAAAGGGGCCAAACAATGTTGGAGTTCACAAATACCTTCCATACCTTGCACATAAAGTTCGGTATCAAAGACTCCGAGCACCATCTGGTTCTAAAATACCGTGGGTTTATACACAGGTACATCCAAACCGAAATGGAGTTGCTGGACATCTCGTCATTTTGAGCCACTTATTGATATGTTGTCAAAATCGAGCGTAAATTTAAGCAGTAGAACAAGCGGGAGCTCGGGTCTGCAAATCCGCAATAGTTGAAGTATGGTAAGGGTTTCCATAACTCCCAAGGAAAAGGATAGAGTAGGGATGACTAGTCCTAGGACAACCAGTCCAAGCCACTAGAAAAGAAGGGAAATGTGAAGTCGAAGAAGGACACTAGAAAGTGGTGCGAGTTCCATAAAATCCCTTTGAACAATACTAATTAATGTCACTCTAAAAAGTCATTGTTGTATGAGACATAATACTTAGGGTCAGATGTTGACCTAGACTCTGATTTAGAAGCGGAAAAGGGAAAACGGGTCATTGACACAGAACCTAGTGTCACCATTTCTACCATAAAATTCCAGCTAGAGGAACCAGATGAGCCTAAAGAAGGAGAGTGCCTATTCTACTCACAGATGTGGGTGAAGGGGACCCCACTCCATTTCATTGTTGACAGTGGTATCCAAAAGAACCTAATCTCAACATAGGTCATCAATAGGTTGAACTTGAAAACAACACCACATCCTCATCCACACACCATCGGTTGGATCAGCCAGGGAAGAGACATCTACATCAGCTAGAAATGTCACCTAAAATACGATATAATACCCTTCAAATACGGTTGTTGCGAGTTAGTATGAGTTTTTGAGTTTTATTTGTTGTTTGAGAATAGTTGTAGCCATTTTTATTTTCTGAATGAATATAACAGAGGAAAATTGATCCAAATACATAACATTGTTACTGTTTGTAATTATCTGTTATTGTGTTTTCATAAATGAATGAATTTTGTTTTGAATGGATGAAACTGTGAATGTTAGTATAAGTTTTAATTGTTTCTCTTCTATTGAGTGAGTGCAAGGTGTGCACACGAAACACAAGGAGTGTGTGACGGGATCTATTTTGATTCCGAAGCTCAGAAGAGATAGCACAAAACTTTCCCTTTGCAAGGAGTGCAAAGCGACTGCTGCAAAGTGTGCACAGTCACCCGCAATAACCAAGTCTTGTGTAGGAATCTGCTGCAATGAGTGCACATCTTTGGAATTCGACTAAGTGTCGAAGGGACTCCATAAGAGGCAAAGTTGCAAAACGTGAAATCCCGACATAATCACAGTCATTGATCAAAGAGAATATATGGACCGTTGATCTAGAGCCATCGCGATTTCGGCTATCGGGAGAATGAAGGTAAGGAGACCCCCAAAGTCGCGAAACGCGAAATCAAGACTTGATCATAGACATTGATCAGAGGAAGAATATGGGTCGTTGATCTAGTTCCATCACGATTTTGGCTATTGGGAGAACGAAGGTAAGGATACCCCCCAAAGTCGTGAAATGTGAAATCGTGACTTGATCACAACTATTGATCAAAGGAAGAATCTGGGCCGTTGATCTAGTTCCATCATTATTTCAGCTATTGGGAGAATGGAGATAGGGAGACCCCTAGAGTCGTGAAACGTGAAATATTGAGGCACCTTTCATTCAAGCGCATGGTCACATTGAAGGGAGATAGGGGAGGAGCTAGTACACGCTAAACTCTTGTTGGGGTTTCATAGGTTGGGAGAATCGGGTTGATTCACATGCAAAGACCTGATACACGAAATCACGAAACACCTTTTGGGTTAGGCTCGTGGTCACATTCAGTGGTCATGTGAGAGAAGCTTGCACCTGGTGCTTGTTCGCACGACGGAGTTTCATGAAAAGGACCTGTGGACATTTCTTGAAGATTCCAACGAGGAATCGAAGAGTTGTTCCAGCTTGCAGATTGAGAAGATCCAGAGACCAGGAGGTCAACGGACCCTGCTGAGGTGGGGGCACTACAACAAGTGGTATCAGAGATGATTTTCGTATGTAGATTTCAGGCGAAGGAGATAAAGGAGATGATAGAACTTGAAGCTACACTCTGCGTGTGAGAGACAATCGACACAATGCCACCGAGGAGACGAGTGGAACAACCTTTAGCCAATCGGTATGTAGAAAGGGAGATGCGAGAACTTCGTGCAAGATTAGAGGCGATGGAGGTAACGTAGAGGAGGGCACCTGATGCTGGAGACATTAACGATCCAGAGAGAGAATAAGTAGAAGTTGAGAAGCCAGTGCAGAGAAACAATCTCTTTAGGACAACTTGCAAGACTAAGGACATAGTCTGGAAGGTGATAATTGACAGTGGGAGTACTGAAAACTTAGTATCCACAGATATGGTGGAGAAATTGGAGCTGGAGACAACTGCATATCTAAATCCATACAAAGTCTCATGGTTGCAGAAATGACACTAGGTAATGGTTACTAAACAATGCTTGGTTGAATTTAAAATAGGAGGATATAGAGATGAAATTCTATGTGATGTAATTCCCACGGATGTATGCCATATTTTGTTGGGAATACCTTGGCAGTTTGACAAGAATGTCATTCATGATGGGAGGAAGAATACATACAACTTGGAAAAGAATGGTAGGACAAACATGTTGCTGCCAATAGAGGAGAAGAAAGTGAAAATGGAAGCCAACAAAAGCATACTTCTCATGAGTGGGAAGGAAATCCCGAGGGAAGTTAAGAAAGGATAGGAGATGTTGTTTGTTGTGGTGAGGAAACCTAGAGTTGTCCTTACAAGTACTTCAATGGATGATTTGCTGGAAGAAATTCGGGAATTGTTGGATAATTTTGCTGACATAGTGGTGGATGAGCTGCCTAAATCATTACCACCCATTAGAAGTATCAACCATCATATTGATATGATACCAAGAGAAAGTTTTCCAAACAAAGCAACATACAAACTAACACCTCGAGAGAATGAGGAGGTAAAGAACCAAGTCCAGTAATTGTTACACAAAGGGTTGGTCAGAGAGAGCTTGAGTCCATGCGTAGTGCCAACTGTTTTGAGTCCAAAGAAAGATGGAGGATGGAGAATGTGTACAGACTCAAGAGCCATTAACAAGATCACCATCAGGTATATATTTCCTTAGCCAAGAATGGATGATTTAATGGATTGTCTAAGTGGAGAAAACTTCTTTTCTAAGATAGATTTGAAAAACAGATATCACCAGATAAGAATGAGAGAAGGTGATGAGTGGAAGAAAACCTTTAAGACAAATGAAGGTTTGTATGAATGGCTTGTTATGCCATTTGGATTAACAAATGCCCCAAGTACTTTTATGAGGTTGATGAATGAAATACTAAAAGATTTCATTGGCAAGTTTGTGGTTGTATATTTGGATGATATACTGATCTTTAGCAAGACTAAAGAGGAGCATTTGAGACACCTGACACTAGTGATGAGAAGACTGCAACAAGAGAAGCTGTTGATAAATCTGAAGAAGTCCTCTTTTATGATGACATAACTCATTTACTTGGGTTTTGTGATCTCTTCAAATGAGTTGAAGATGGATCCAGAAAAGGTGAAAGCGATCAAAGAATGGCCATCACTGAGAAGCATGTTTGAGGTAAGAATATTCCATGGATTAACAAGTTTTTATAGGAAGTTCTTGAGAGATTTCAGTGGAATTTGTACACCAATGATGGATACATTAAAGAAGAAGAACAAGTATTTTAAATGGATAGAGGAGGCAGAGAAGAGCTTCAATACATTGAAGGAGAAGATAACAAAGCGACCAATTCTGGTCTTGCCAAATTTTGAAAAGACATTTCAGGTGAAATGCGATGCAAGTGGAGTTGCAATCAGAGCAGTTTTGAGCCAGGATAATAGACCGGTTGCCTATTTCAGTGAGAAGATGAATGAGACTAAGAGAAAATACTCCACATATGATAAAGAATTTTATTCCATAATTCAAGCCTTGAAGAAATGGAGACATTACCTTGTCCCACAGGAATTTTTCTTGTATAGCGATAACCAAGCTTTACAATTCATAACCAGATAGGAAACATTGAATCAGAAGCATGCAAAGTGGATTGAGTTTATGCAGAATTTTACTTTTGTCATAAAACATATTGTTGGTAATGCTAAAAAAGTTGGTGATGCATTGAGCAGGAGATGTTTGATTCTGTAGGAATTTCAGGTGAAGACCTTGGTGTTTGAACACCTTAAGGAAATGTACAATGATGATCCAGATTTCAAGGAGGCATACGAAGCATACACGAATCTTGTGCTGAGAGATAAGAGCCAATGGGAAGAGTATATGATTCAAGAGGGATTGTTGTTCAAGGGCAACCAATTATGTATACCAAAATGTTCAATGAGGGACAACATTTTGAAGGAGAAGCATAGTGGAGGATTGGATGGACATTTCTGCCATGATAAAACATTTGCACAGTTGAGAAATTCATACTATTGTCCAAGTATGAGGACATAAGTGGTGAATTTTGTGAACATATGTAGAATCTTCCAACATGCAAAAGGAACAAGATAGAACATTGGATTGTATCAACCATTGTCGATACCAGAGAGGCCTTGGGATGCGATAAGCATGGATTTTGTGTTAGGACTGCTAAGAACGCAAAGAGGATGTGATTCCATATTTGTGGTGGTGGATAGATTTTCAAAGATGACACACTTTATTCCATGCCAAAATACTAGTGATGCAACACATGTTGCAAATATGTTTTTCAAGGAAGTTGTGAGACTTCACGGCCTACCCAGAAGTATCGTCTCGGACAGAGACACAAAATTTGTTGGTCATTTTTGGATAACACTCTGGAAGAAGTTGGGGATGGATCTGTCCTTCATTTCATCTTATCATCCTCATATAGATGGATAGACTGAGGTGGTAAACATAAACTTGCGAAACTTGTTGAGGAGTCTGGTCACTGAGCATCATAACCAATGGGATAAGATTCTGCCACAAGCAGAATCTGCATACAATGACTCACCAAACAGAAGCAATGGAAAGATCCCATTCCAAATATTGTATGGAATGCAACCCAGGAGAGTATCTGAGTTGAGAGACTTGGGATAAAGTGATATCAGAAGCGCTGGAGAAAAATATTTTGCTGCTGAAATGCAAAAGCTCCATAGCCAGATCAGAGGACAATTACAGAACTCAATCACTTGATCAACATCGCAGAGAACTTCAATTTGAGGTGGGAGATCAGGTTCTAGCACATCTCAGGAAAGAAAGTTTCCCTAAGGGAATGTATAACAAGTTAAAAATGAATAAGATATGGCCATGTAAGATCTTGATGAAGTTTGATGCAAACGCCTATGAGATTGAGTTGCCAGATGATGTGGTCATATTGCCCATATTCAACGTTTTAGACTTGTATCCTTACTTGAAAATGACACAGATGGATCAAAAGATCAAGATAAGATTTAGTGGGAGAAACAAATGCCTATAGAAGAAAAACCACAAATGGAGAAGATCATTGATCAAAGAATTGGCAAGAAGACCAGGAGGAAGACCTATCTTGAATATTTGGTTAAGTGGAAGGGACACTCGACAAAGGATGCTGGTTGGGAAAATGAAGCTGATATACAAAAGCATGGAAAGTTGGTGCAGGAGCTCATGGACAGGAGTCCATGAATTTTTGTCCAGGGGGAGTATGATGCATGAGCATCATCAACAAGCACGCGTGGCACAACAACTCGGTGCCTGGGGATCATTTAAGAATATCAAACGTTGGGAGTTACTGCGAATCTTTTGGAGTTGATTGGAAAAACAAAAGAAGATCAAATGCTTGGGAGTGGATGATCATGAGTGATCTGGGAGTTTCATCTCGAGTCTTGAATGTAACTGAACTTAGGTAGAATTTAGAGTTTTTTTCATTTTTCGAGTAGACGAGTAGTTAGGGGGAACCCTAAGGACCTACTAAGATAAATAGAGGTTTTGTACACCCAAATGAGGCTGCTGTGAGTTAGTATGAGTTTTATTTGCTGTTTGAGAATAGCTGTAGCCATTTTTATTTTCTGAATGAATATAACAGAGGAAAATTCCTTTTGGGTTAGGCTCGTGGTCACAACCAGTGGTCGTGTGAGAGAAGCTTGCTCCTGGTGCTTGTTCGCACGACAGAGTTTTGTGAAAAGGACATGTGGACATTTCTTGAAGATTCTAGCGGGGAATCGAAGAGGTGCTCCAGCTCGAAGATTGAGAAGATCCAGAGACCGGGAGGTCAGCAGACCCTGCTAAGGTGGGGGCACTGCAACAAGTGGTATCAAAGCTGATTTTCGTATGTAGATTTTAGGTGAAGGAGATAAAGGAGACGATAGAAATCGAAGCTACACTCTACGTGTGAGAGACAATTGAAACAATGCCAACGAGGAGATGAGTGGAACAACCTTTAGCCAATCGGGCTATAGAAAAGGAGATGCGAGAACTCCATGCGATATTAGAGACAATGGAGGCAACACAGAGGAGAGCACATAATGTTGGAGACATCGACGATGTAGAGAGAGAAGAAGTAGAATTCGAAGAAGCTGCAGGAGAGAATGTTGTCGAAGAGTTCTTGCTAAGAGCAGTTGTTAGATTGGGATCTAGAGACAAGATAGAGGTCCCAATGTATGAAGGTAATTTGGATGTTGAATAGATGTTGTATTGGGTAAGAGACATGGACAAATATTCTGATTATGAAGATGTTGATGAGGAGAAAAGGGTGAGACATGTTGTCACCAGAATCAAAGGACATGCAACACTATGGTGGGATGAACTACAAGTTGAGAGGAGAAGCAAGGGAAAACATAAGATAAATAATTGGGATAGAATGGTAGCCAAGCTAAAGGCAAAATTCATGCCCAAATATTACCAGATCAATCTGTTCAGTAAATTGCATAACTTGAGACAAAAGGGTATGACAGTTAAAGAATACACAGAGGATTTCTACAAGCTGAACATGAGAACTGGACAAAGAGAGAAGGATGAAGAAAAAGTTGCAAGGTATATAAATGGCCTGAGGTATGAAATCCATGATGATATCAACATGATGTCGGTAAAGATAGTGGAGGATGCTTATCAGGTTGCACTGAAGGCAGAGGAGAAGTTGGCTAGAAAACAAAATCAGCAAGGCAGAGGTAGAAGCCCAGTCCCGAACAAAGGCAAGGTAGTTGCCCAAGACAAGGCACAAAAATCCAAAGATGAGATTGAGAAACCAAATAGTCACTCGGAAAGAGGAGGAAGTTCCCGAGGAAGACAAGATGGTGGAAGAAGTTCTTCTAGAGGAAGAGGAAGAGGCAGAGGAGGAGAAGTGAGATGTTACACCTGTGGAAAGGCAGGACATAAGTCTTGGGAATGTCCCGAGAGAAATAAATAAGGATAAGGTGAAGCTCACATTTCAGAAGCACAGAGAATAAATGTTGAAGCAGAAGGAGCAGAGGATGGAACATCCCCGATGTTGAGAAAAGTTCTCTTAAAACCAGAGGCAAAAGTTGAGAAGCCAATGCAAAGAAACAGTCTCTTCAGGACATCTTGCAAGACTAAGGACAGAGTTTGGAAGGTGATAATTGACAGTGGGAGTACTGACAAATTAATATCCACAGAGATGGTTGAGAAATTGGAGCAGGAGACAACTGCACATCCGAAGCCATACAAAGTCTCATGGTTGCAGAAAGGACACCAGGTAATGGTTACTAAACAATGCGTGGCTGAATTTAAAATAGGAGGATACAAAGATGAAATTGTATGTGATGTAATTCCCATGGATGTATGCCATATTTTGTTGGGAAGACCATGGAAGTTTGACAGGAATGTCATTCATGATGGGAGGAATAATACATACACCATGGAAAATAATGGTAGGACACACATATTGCTGCCAATAGAGGAGAAGAAAGTGAAAATGGAAGCCAACACAAGCATACTTCTCATGATTGGGAAGGAACTCTTGAGAGAAGTTAAGAAATGATAGGAGATGTAGTTTGTTGTGGTGAGGAAACCTAGAGTTGTCCTTACAAGTACTTCAATGGATGATTTGCCGGAAGAAATTTGGGAATTGTTGGATAATTTTGCTGACATAGTGGTGGATGAGATTCCTAACTCATTACCACCCATCAGAAGTCTCAACCATCATATTGATCTGATACCAGGAGCAAGTCTGCCTTGAGGAAAATTACTTGCAATCAATGTTTTTCTAAACTGAAAAGGCCTTGCCAACATGCTAGAATCTTAGTAAAGTATTCCAAGGTGACAACATGTTGTTAACCCAAATCATACGTGCACAATATTTAATGAAAGCAATAAAAATGGTGCAAAAACAATAGAAGGGAAAAACAACTCAAGCTGACTCAGAAATCATGGAGGAGCATTAAATTTTTTTTTACATGTATAGGTGAATGAAGGGGAAGGGTAGGGATGCAAACCTAAGTTCCAACAACTACAATGATGGAGAAGGAGAATCCACCTATTGAAATTCCTCGACCTATGGTTACCATCGTGGGGAGGTATGAAGGAATGAAGTTTAACTCATGAGTATCTGTTGAAATATTTGGAAAAGTCATTGATGTAGATGTTTTTCATGTACTTGCTCCAAAGCTTGATGTTGCAA
>JZKD02S2026150.1:12416-56605 GCA_000966675.3 Picea glauca
TATTTAATATTTATGTGGTTCAAATATATATGTGTATATTTGATCTTATTTATAGTATTGTTAATTAATGTTGCAAGTTTACATGTTTATATAAATTTTATTTCTTTCCACTGATTCAATTGCATATATGAAATCTTTATTTACTGTTTAATTATATAATTTTATATAAAATTTGTTTCATCCATATTAGATCAGCATCAACATTGTATGACATTTTTTTAAAATTATTCACATCGTATTAATTTATATTGATTAATAAAGAATAAAGAAAATAAAATGAATATAAAACTACTAAAATAGGAATAAATATAACCAGAGATACTACTATTATTTTAGTTGCATTATAAGGGACTAGGATTATACTATTTACATAATGCTTTATAACGCCACTAAATATATGAGCAAAAATGATAAAAACTAATGACTAAATAAACTAATAAATATGTTATAAGATGACAATAATTAATGACTAATTAAACTAGTAAATATACTATAAAATGGTGACAATTAATGACCAAACAAACAAGTAAATGTACTACAAAATGACAACAATCAATGACCAAATAAACGAGCAAATGTACTACAAAATGGTGGCAATTAATGACCAAATAAATGAGCAAATGTACTACAAAATGGTGGCAATTAATGACCAAATAAACAAGTAAATATATTGCAAGATGGTGAATCAAGTCAACCAATTAACGACTAAGTGAAATACGACTAAAAGTCAGTCGAGGGAAAGTGATTGTTAATTTGATGCTAATAGTTGCCAACTCAAAAATAGTCATATATATCCGATTTTTAGTTGTTTTTGTAGTAACAAATTACTCATTTTGTACTAGTGTGTCCCAATAGTTTCATGAAGTGTTTTAGAAACTGTCATTTCTTCAGATTAATGGATACTCCAATCTCCCTACACTTGTTCAACATCATTTAGAGGTTGAAGAGATGATTGTTCATTCCTTCGAACGACACCCAAACGTCAAGGTATACTTCCAATGTCTTATGGATAAATCCTTTGAATATATCAACTATTATTCGGGAGAAACATGTCAATCCATTGGATGGACCAAATAGCATTCATTGATAGGCATAAGCCCTCCATCAATGAATATTCCTTCCCTTGAATTGAAACTTGGCTATAGCTTGAGTGTCCATTTATGGAATAGATTTCCTTTCTCAAAATTCCTTGTAAATACTTTTGGTAAAATGTGTTGGAAAATGGTCTTATTAGTTACCTGATTTAGTTTGTGGAAGTCTATGCAAATCTTGAGCTTCCCCCTTTTTTATGCCAAGGAGCTATAAGTGTGATTGAATTTAAAGAAGTAATTTCTGGGGAGCTATACGTGTCTTCTTTAGAGTTCTCTCTTAGTAATATGGTGATACCTATGAGAGAGTGAGGGACATAATGTCCATGAGAAAATGCTAGGTGTGGAAACACACGCAGTTCCTAGACCTATTGTAAAAAAAAAAAATATTTCATTGGCATTGAATGGGTGACACTAATTATTCAAAGTTCTACCTTGAAAGTTGTACGTCGAGTACAACATGGTATACATCATGATAAGTGGAAGATCTACAAAAAATGAATTCTAAATGAGTTTCTCTATGGAGTTTATAGCCCACCCTATAACTACAAAAGTCAATTGAGGGGAGATTACTTCCCGTCCAAAAAACAATATTGGACCATAGCATATTCATTGTCATTCTTAACAAGAATCCCATAACTTTTCTTACAAGCACAATATATCAATAAAATCACTAAAATAAGTTCAAACATTATGAATTATGTGTTTTCTCCAAGTATCAAACAACCCATATTTTAGCTCAGTGGGATAGCTCAAGTGGTTGAGTGCTTTGAGATTGAAGCAAAAGGTCTTAAGGCCAATCCCCTGAGCTAGTTGGCTATGTTGTGGGCCTCACTTGACATCCTTACTAGGTTAAGTTCCATAATCAACGTTGATGGGTTTATACTAGGTACCATATGTGAAATGTGGGAAAGTGCCAAGGGGTTTTTGTGTGAGGTTTTCCTTGGAAAAAGAAAACAAGCCCCAAACATTCCCTAAGGAAAATTTCATTGGAAAATAGCAAGGATGTCTTCTATCCCTCCTCAACATCTTCAAGATCATCTAAAACTTAGTTTATGTTTGTACTTTTAGGAACTCTAAATGATGAAAACTAGAGATCCAATATGGTGTTTGTTATCTTCTTTAGAAGACCATCTACCATTTCATATATCAGAGGGTTGAGTAGGGGGTGAAAAGTGATCCCTATAGCCACCACCTTACAAAGTGGTTTTGAGGTAGGGTGAATTGTTTCTTTTTAAGCAACAATGTTCTGAGGCTTATCAAAGCCACCTACTACCAATAATTTGTTAACTAAAGCCTTCAAAGCACCATTTGGCCTATTATTTTGGTTATTCCTACAAACCACTTGGATGTTTGTTGTTAGTATCATTGTTGTTTGAGAATTAGTTTGAGCTTAATTATCCTAAGAAAAAAGAAGTGAAAATGGTTTATATTAGGCCATTAATAAGTAGATACAATTTTATTGATTTGGAATTTGGCAGTGAAAACTTGAATTAATCAAGTTGATGTATATAGTAGTGTTCTTTGAAATATTTTCCAAAACCCTAATGTAAATAATTTTCTTCAAGCCTTTAGAAAAATTAACTTAGAGGCATGTTGTAATGCCCTAACTTTGAATGACTTTTGGCACCTCCACCGCATGATCACCTTGGTGGGTCATTGACTAGCACATATGGATACTATAGAAGGTTGATGGTTAGAAGAGTCGGTTTTGGGTGCCCTTGCATGATGGAAAGACACACCACATATATGCAAGGTGTCCTTGCTCAAATTGGGCACACCATAGACCTTAGCAGCTTGCATTAATTGGAAACACTAAGGGAAATTGGTGAGGGAAAGAAAACAAGGTTATTGTGGATGACCTCATCCGCAGGCATGCACTAAGTATGACATACAAATTGGCTAATAAGAATTGATTGGCTTATAGATGACTTGGGCACACTTGTATGGGTGAACTTGGTTGAGCACATGTTGGCTAGGTGTCTTGGTTGGGTACACTTGGACTAACACATGTTGGATATGTACACTCGGATGAAATTCTCATGGACAAATGTTGGTTGGGCAACTTGGTTGGCGCACTTTCCGGGTGCAAGACAATTAGGTTCTCTTAGATGCACCTTGTTGAGTGCACCTTTCCAGGTACACTTGGACATGGGCACACTTTTGGATGATTAAATATTTGTGGAACTTAGGACACAACACCATTGGATGAAAACATCGGTGGACAAGTCATGTGGGTGTATTTGAGTTGGGAAAGTGAGCACTTGGGTTCATCTTATATTTTAAGGGGCTTGCAAGTGCAAGACAAGTCTCATATACAAAGGAGGATTCCTCAAAGGGGCTAAGGAATCATACAACAATTGTTCATTCACACAAAAGTGCAAAGTGTTTTATGGTTGTGCTAAGTTTAGGGTTAACATAGTAGGAAAAATTTGGCTCTGGATAAGCGAACACAAGAAGAAGATAGAAAATACATGACACAGTCCTATGGTTGCTTCAGGGGTTGGTTGACAGTTCTCGTAGGTGTAGTTGTGCCTTATGTAATTGTAGTCTGTCAATGACCCATGAGCAGTTGGTCATGCTCCTTTGTTGTAAATTTTAACATTCTTCATATAGATAAAGTTAAGGTACCTACCTTGTGTGCCACCCATCACTTGTGTTGTGGACTCTTTATGTTGTTGAATGCTATTGTTAAAGTACTTTTGGGATGTTTAAAGGCCACAATTGGACGTGTGCATTTTATTGAATGAACTTGGTTGAATAGGACTTAGTTGCGATTGGCAGACTGTAGTTTAAGGCAAAGTTATGGGTAAATTTAAGTGAAGAGGCGTATTTTGGTTGTAGTAGGCACAAACTAGCCAGGCCATTGAAACTGAAGCAAAGCAGTGTTGCATGACCTTAGGTGCCAAAACAGACTTGGGAGGAACTCAAGTTTGCAAAGAAAAATTTGGGTAGATTGTAGGTTTGTGACCATTAGTAGTAGAGCATACTCTTCACCACTTTCTAAAGGAAAGGTGGTATCAAAGCGGAAAATTGGGTTAGCACCATTGCTCCTCACTATTGTCCCTATCATGATAATTGGTATAGGAGCATAATCTTGACCACTTTTTGAAGGAAATGTGGTTTTAGAGTAGTTCAAGCGCTCTTCACCATGTCTTAGTGAATTTGAGGGAAAGTAGTAGGCTTTGGGATGAGTTGCCAGGAAGCTACAAGAGTGACTTCAATATTGGAAAACATGGACTTGGTACCTTGGTGCAATACAGAGACAAGACAATTTGTTCACATAGAACTTGGTGAATTCTTTTATTGTTGCTTTAGGGAAGCATTGTAAGTTGATATTACATGCATCTGGGTGAAGTGCCAATGGTTGTCTTAGATGCAGAGACAACCTCACATCACGAAGACAATGACAATGGACAAGCTCCTAAGACTCCAAGAGTGAATACTGTGCTTGTAACCTTATAGAGGAATATTGAGAAGATGACAACCTCCCTTTGCAAGCATAGATAAAAGACAAAATCCTTTGAGGAGGAAGATTTTAAATAGTGTTGTAGATGAGTGTTAGAAGATTGAAAATTTGATGACTAGCACCTTAGGCATTGATGTTGATGAATGGTTGAAAGCAGTGGAAGACTTGTTGAAGTATGTTGTTGGGTAAGTCAAAGACCAAGAAGACACCGTTAACTTATTGAAACAAGCTATTTTTTTTTTGTAAATAAAAGTGTGAAACCTTATATTAATAACAACTGTATGCTATACAATGACACATGGCAGCCACCTGTTCTGCCATAGGTGGGAAACCAGAACATGTGGCTGCATAACGTTCAAACACTAACATGGTCTTCTGAGCTCTAGCCTTGTTGGAACTGTAATGTTTGCACAAAAAATTACAAAAAATTGCTAGAACCAAGTTCTGCATTCCTTCACTAAGGTTGGCTATATACAGAGCCGCTAGTGCTAAAACTATACAGACATAATAAGTAAAAAATTCTGAAGCATCTAGCTTATTGTCGTGGTAAAATAGACCATTGACTCTGCAACATAAATAAACAAAAAACTGAAACCTGGGGGATTTAATCCATAGCTGGTCCTAGTTCTCCATGAATAGTATAGTCTGGGGTGAACTATTGACTTCATGTCAGGCATCTATCTCGTGCTGGGGGATTCGTGAGGGCGTCAAACAGAATGCCCATTCGTTGGTTGAGGACGCTTTGTGAATGCACCTGGTCGTCTTGCTTTTGCCTAATCTTGAAGAGGAGTTGAAGGTTCTCCTCTACGAGACAGTTGGAAAAATGCTGAGGCAGATCCTCCTCCTCATTTCCAGTATCCTTGCTGGTCTTGTTGTCATCCCTTGGGGTGATATCCTTGCCGGTACCTGCCTTATTCTCCAGTTGCAAGCTTGGAGGAATTTCCTCCTCCACTTGGTAGCTTTCATCACCGTAGTAGGGGTCACCAGGCTTGACGATGTAGGGGGCCAAGCGGTTGGTAGCCAGAGGGAGATGCTCACCCAGGGGTGGTGCCTCCTCTTTTACTTTGATCGTGCTGTAAAGCAGAGGTGGAGGTCGAGGCGGGGGGAAATGCACTGTGGATGAGGATGTCTCCAATTTTCCCTGCTGGTTCCATGGGACTGGAGAGGAGACAACTGAGTGCTCTGGGAGGAGTGACGAGGATTGGCAAAGTTGGCAATGAGCGCTCTCGGAGAGGGGGTGATCCTGTTGGCTCGAGAGAGGGTGATGTTTTTACGAGCACCCCTCTTAGGCTTTCCGCGTTCCCAGGGAATTGTGGGGGGGATAGGAGGTGGAGGATGGGGGAAGATGCAAGATGAAGTTGAGGGAGACAGAAGAGCTGAAGCAGAGAATGGAGTAGAGGGAGGTGAAGCGGATGCCATTGGTTAGCAGGGAGAGGTCACAATGAACAATGATGTGAAAGATATCGTGAGGGCCGAGGAGCATTGCAGAGATAGCGCACCAGGGAGAAAGTGGAGCGAAAAGAGCCCAAATGTCTCTCTTTACTCCATGAAATCCTGAAAGGACCTCTACCTTCACCATTGAAGTCGAAAAAGACCTCTGCATCCTCCTGATACACTCTGTCTGGCTGGTTCGCTTGCCCAAGATCCCAGCCAGGCGCACTAACATAACTCCTCTCATGGTGTGAGCCATGGAGGAGTTAATGTGCAGGGGTTGGTGGTCGGGGTTAATAACTCCTCTGCTTTTCACCAGGTGGCACCCTATCTGGGTGAGGGCAATCCCTTTGGGCTAGCTCCATGTAGTGATTCCATAGAGTCGAGCTTTGGGATTGCCTGGAATTTTTGAGAGTGATCTGCTGCATGAGATCGAATCTTGTATTAGCCAGTCTGTCCACTACCTTGTTTTCATCGCACCTTTTGTGAGAGGTGGTGAGAGTGAGAGAGGGTCTAAGGAGTGACTAAAAACTGTGGAGGGGACCCAACAGGCGCCAACTAGGAGTGATCTTTTCCAGATCTATCCTGTTTAGGATTTTTGATGCCAACTAAATAATGACTTTAGAGTCTCCTTCTATGATCAGGCAGGTAAGGTTGTGGTCCAGGGCCAATTGTACTCCTTTTATTAGACCCCAAATTTATGTTGATTTGTTGGTGTCAAATCTCATATTTTCTACAGTAATACTGTGGATTTGGCCTTTGCTATTTCTTATAAATTCTCCTGCACCTGAGAGGCCCAGATTGCCTTTTGAAGCACCATCAAAGTTGATTTTATGAAACCTGGGCAGCGAGGGAGACAAAACAAAGGGACTGAGGGTTTTGGCTATGAGGGGGGGCTGTTGAGACGAAATGGAGTGTGAGAGAGAGAAGCCCCAAGAATTGAGAATCGAGATCTCTCCCGGATCAGAGGGGAAGTATTCTTGGGTCCACAGTTGGAGCTGAAGCATTTCTTGGAGGTGTGACAGAATGGTGGACCAGAGGCAGGCAACCTGGGAGGACTGGGAGTGAAAGATTCATCTGTTTCTCTCTTTCCAAAGTTGCCAAACTATGAAGCCTGGTAGGAGTTTCCAAGTTCTGTTTAGGATTGGGATTTTGTAAGATCCAGATCCCCAACTCCTGACAATGCTCATGATGTTATCTTTGATTCGATTGGTTCTTCTCATGAGTTGGGTGGCTTGATTCCAGATTTCCTCACTAAGAATGCAGTTGTTTAGGAGGTGCTCCATGGTTTCTGCTTGTTGAAAACAAAGATGGCAGATCGAGGGACCGATAAAGACCCTTCTTTGAATATTGTCCCAGGTTAGGATTTTGTTTTGAAGAAGGAGCCATTGGAATATGGAGATTTAGGGCCAGAATTGTGATTTCTAGACTGTTGCCTAGATGTAGTCTTTTTGCAGACTTTGAAAATTTTCCTGTAGAATATATCCTTCCTTGAGAGTGAAGTTTCCATGGGGTGAGTGCCCCCATCGAAGAATATCTAGATCAGTGCTTATTCAGATTATTTTTGGGATGATTTCTTGCTTCCAGTGTTGCATGTCACAATCCTTTGCTGCTTGTAGTTCCTGATGGGAAGATTTCCAATTTCGCCAGGGAGAGTTGGTTGGAGTGTTTGTCCACATGTCAACTACTTTGAAGGTGGAAAGATCTTGTATATGATTTTCATAGGAATGCAATTTTACTTTTGATTGGAGGGGTGGTAGTTGCTGCCGGGATTCTGTCCAGAATAGAGCGCTTTGGCCATTGTGGATTTCCCAAAAGGCGTGTTCTTGTATTGGTGGTCGATTTTTCCAATCCGCATTCCAAATGTTGGAGCCTTGAATTTTTTCCTACAGCCTAATATAGTGAGATGGTTGAGAATTTGGGGCATATTTATGTTTCCATAGCTTGGCCCAATTTTCTGTTGGAGTTTTGAGCCATCTCCACCATATTTTGTCTCCCATGGTTTTATTGAGTTTGCCAGAGTCCCGAAGGCCCAAGACACCTAGGGATTTCGGCTTGCAAACTTTGTCCCAACTGACGAGTGGCTATTTTTTGTTGGGGTTGTGGCCATGCCAGAGGAGGTTCCTCTGTAGATTCTTGATCTTCTTTATGACAGATTGAGGGGCGCTTAGGGATGAGAAGAGGTAGGCTGGGATGGCTTATAGGAAAAATTTAAGGAGAGTGATTCTGGAAGAGAGGTTGAGGGAGTGGAAGGTCCAAGTGTTGAGATGATTGGAAATGGAGAGGAGGAGAGAGTCCCAAGAAAGATTTTGGGCTGCCGATTCTGAGAGAGGGAGGCCTAGGTACTGAGTGGGCAGGGTGCAGATAGGAATGGTCATAAGCTGGGAGATGTGTTGTTGGATAGCAACAGGTGTGTTGAAGAAGAACAATTGTGATTTGGCCAGGTTGAAGGTGGTTCTTGAGGCTTTGCTGAAGTCGTTGAGGATGGAGCTTAGTTTGTTTTCTTCTTGCACTGTGGGGGTATTCAGAAGCATGGTGTCATAAAAAAATTGATTGTGAGAGGCTGCAGGCTGGAGCCCGTTGAGAGAGAGGCCTTGCAGGGATCCATTTTGAGTAGAGGCTTTGATATAACGTCCAAGGCCTTCAACCATTATGACAAAGAGGAACGAGGAGAGAGGGTAGCCTTGCCTTATTCCTCTTGAGTGTGAGAAGGGTTGTGAGGGGGTCCCGTTGACCAGGATTGAAAATAAGATTGAGGAGACGAGATTCATGATCTAGTCTATCCAATTTGTGTTGAAACTGAAGGTTTTTAAGACAACTCTCATGTACTACTAGCTTAATTTGTCAAATGCTATTGAAAGATCAAGATTTAGTAGCATACCTAGAGTGCAGGTGCTTTTGAGCGAATGGATGACTTCGTGAATAAGAATGACGTTGTTGGAACACATTATTTTATTGTTATACTCCTGGTTCAAAGGTTGGAGCCGCCCTTCTTCCTGAATAAGTAAGAGGTTATAATTAATCCCAAAAGCCAGATTTCAGGATCTTGTGTATTTCACGATGTACCTACCAAGCCCCGGTATCCTGACGCGCGAAGTAGTGATAAGGTTTAGTTCTAACCACTGTTATCGAGCCTCTAAGAAAAGATCGTTTGATGTCATCACCTCCTACTCTCGCGCTTCGGGAGTTACTCGTCGAACACTTTTTGAACCTTAGAGATGCAAAGTCTTTTCAAGTCACTCAGGTCAATATTAAGAGTAATCTTTTTAAACTGTAGTTAGTCTCTATCGTGATTTCACGACTCGATGATTCTTTCCCTAAAACGCAACACCTTTGTAACTTCGATCCCTGAAGTCGCAATATTCATTAATTAAGACGGGTTAATTAAAATCTTAAGTTAAATCAGAAATTATAAATAGTCTCTCACCATCGCGATTTCGGGCTTTTGGGTCTCAAAGGCTAGAAGCGAAATCGTCCGATACGACGAGCACCGAAAAGGGGATAAAGCACTAAAAACACGAAATTAAGGGAGCTAAGCTGGATTAATTAATGCCTTGAGTAGATTTTAACCGTACAATCTACGGATGAAGCTTTTAACGTTTCTTCTCTTTTCCCAAGTTACAAGTCGTCAAATATTTATGGCATTTATTTGAATTTCACTGAAGTGATTGATAGTAAGATCCCACTTTATTTGCTAAAATCTTTCCATTAAACTATTTAACCGTTCTGTCGATAAGGACTAGCACGAACTTAAGTGTTTAAGCAGAGGGTTGTCTTTCATTATCTCAACTTTTCTTTCTATTATGCACAGAGCTATTTCACCAGGATAACTTCTGTCTATGTTTTCAATCTTTTGCGATAGGGGATCTAATTGCAAGGTCATACACCATGGATCCATGAAAAGCGCCCAAGGCAGTTGTTGAGAGCTCAGGCCAAGGTTCAGACATTGTTTCTGATACTTCTCCTCGAAGTATCAATACTATTAAAACATGGACGCATATTCCCAATATTCTGCAGCCCGAGGTGATAAATTGCTCGGATGATTCCTGGGATGAGGAGAACGATGAAATGTCCACCAAATACAAAATCGTTCCTCAAGTGGAGATGCACAAAATAACAACAAGGCCACGACTTCTCCCCTATTATGATATGGTCAGATGGGCACTGGACCATGTAGACCTCCTAACCAGAACGATTTTCAATGAACAGAAGGAAGCAATTTGGTCTTTTAAACCAGAGCACCTACATGCAATTTATAAATTGTCACCCAATCCAAATCATATTTACAATACCGAATTCCTAGAGGAGTTCAAAAAGAAGGAATGCGAGCAGTTCGGGAAAAAATTATCTGATCTAATTAGAGACTAGGTTTCACACCTCGCGAAATTCAGGGCCAATACTCATGGAATTTATTCAATCTCCTCTTTAGATCCACAATTCAAGTATGTAGTGATGATGGCCTATAGACTGTACGGGAAGGAGGACACAACTCACTTTTTTCTCCCATGGGTGCCGCTCATTTATACAGTCGATGAAGGTTTTTCTTTCGACTAGGCCAAACTGATGTCGGACAGTCTTACCAGTGGAATTACTGAATATCGAGCGTAGAAAGCCAGCGAGAGAACATCTTCATTCTTTATGTCTGCCTACATCATGGGCGCTATTTTCTTCATGACACCTTTCCCATTGATGAGCTGGAGATGGACTCCGTCTGATGCTGAGCCTATCCATGTCTACCACTCGAAGCTTTGGGAGGATAAGGCCAAAGATTTCATCTACGAGATTTTTAACTGGGTAATGGTACCGATGCATGTTGCTATCTTTGGCCATCCGCCTCCCCATATCTCAGATAACATCACGGCCAACCTGAGCAATGTAGCAGATTGGTATATAGAAGCAGAGTATTCATACATCAAGGTTTTCGGCACCTCCGTTCCCCACCCATGTTTTGTCGTTATTTCTGCCAGATAAGCTAATATGTCGCGAGATCGCTAGGCAAGTTGTGCTTGATGGAATAAGAAAGGAGCTCAAAGGACTGTCGAAGAAGGTATGGCCACCCTTCCCCATTCACATTGGGTCGTACTCTTTATTAGATTTTGGCCATGCCAAAGCCGAGGCCATGGCCTTGGAGGAAATGAAGTTGGTGAACATTGAGTTCAAAAAGCACGACCCAAATAAGGTCGTGTGTAATCACTTGGAAAATTGTGGCCTACTATGAAGTTTTGAGCTGGATTTAGGCCTTGCCACCCGGAGATATGGTTGATTTCCTCGAATTCGAGGAGCATCAAAAGAGTTGCCTCCCCCTAATTTTACAGGGAAAAACCCCAAAGCATCCAGACATACAGCAGATAGAAGCCAAAGGCTCAAAGAACTCAAGTCCTGGCAAGGAGAGAAATCAGGAAGGGACACAAGAAAAGGATACCTCGAAACAGGGAGCCGAAATCCCCGATCGAGGAGAGAAAAACCCAGAGGCAGTTGTGTTAGGCAAGCGGGTACTAAGTCAAGCTGAGATACCCTCGCAAAAGGCAGACAACACCTCACTGACCACATCAAAAGAGCTGGTCACAAACACTACCCCTAAACAATTATCCAAGGAAAGCAGCAGTCTGATTGCTGTTATCACACCCTTACAGTGCACAAAGGGGAATCCCGATGCGGGGTGGATTTTCAATGAAGAATCGATGCCCATTTCTGTAGAGGAGATGCCTCCTAACAAATTTTTCTTTGATAAAAAAAGGAAGGTTGTGGTGAGGCAATAATTATATCAAAGAGAGGGTGTAGTGGCTAAAAAATTTAAAATCATGATAGATGGAAAGGCCATGAAAGAGGAAGAATTCGCAGACGAGATAGTAGGAACACTGGGGGCTTATGCTACAACCAATCAGTACTCAGTTGGAACTTTGAAGGCCCAGTTGAAACGAAAGAACCTCTTGATCAGTAAGTTGGAAGCTAAGGTGGCTATAGCTGAAGAAAATGCCAGGGATGAGGTGAGAAAAAGCCTCGAGCAAGCCCAAGTAGCCGATCTGCAGGAGATCGAGAAACTTAGATCCGACCTTGAGCAGGTCCACCAGTCGGCGCAAATTATCCAAACGCAGGTAAGACAACATGGGCAACACATTATACAGTTACAATTGAAATTTGATGTTGCCGAAAACCAGGTTTTAGACATAAAGGTTTTTCAAGCCCAAGCTTTCAAAATCCGACAGAAGGTATTAGCGGCTCAACAAGACTTGCTTGCAAAAGTGGGAACTATTCAACATCACTTTAAGATGATAGATCAAATGCCAGAAGATATCTCTTTGCGAGAAAGAGAAGCTGGGGCGGCTCGGGTTGCTTTCTAGGATGATGTGATAGCCACAACGAACGTAGAGGCGATTAGTAGCTCTAAATTATCCATTGCAGAAAAAACCAGAGGGAATATCTTATTAAAGGCTTGGGAGAAGAATATATTAGAGAGCAAGGGAAGAGCTAAGGAGATGAGAAATTCTTGTGAAGAAACATTCTCCTTGATAAATAAAGCTTTGCTAGACCTTGATAAGGAAGGCAATGCCAGGACGATGGGAAAAATCAATGTAGAAAAACACCTGATAGATATCAAGGAAAATGTAGAAAAGGAGCAAGCTGAAATATCCCAAATAAGCCAGGTTGATATGGTCCAAGTGGACAAATGGCTAGTACAACCAAATCTACAATTGCGGTCTATTGTCATGAAAGACCGACAAGTGGGAAAAAGGTTGCCATAGTTGGCGAAGAGTTGTTACACCTTTGAGGAAAACAACCAAGCAGAGCCTTCCAGGTTGGTAGCCCAGTTGGTTGAAAGGTGCGTCAATTGCATTGAGCAGGTGAAAGGGCAGGCTTCTGGTGTTAAATAGCGACAGATGTCAATTTGTTCTATTTCTGGAGCCAGAAGAGTAAAGAAAGGAAGGTGTTCCGCTTGCATGGGGGAAGACAAAGAGCGAGGAAATGAAACACTTCCTTTCCTCAATTGTAATCAAAGGTTTCTAGAACGAATGGAATTTAAAGTGTTTTTTAGGCTTGTATAAATAGGCATTTTGAAGAAAAACCAAAGGCTTTTTCTTTTGGCAGATTGTAATAGAGAAATTTTCCATCGCCAGGAATTAATACGAAGCAAATTGAAGACTCCATATTCCGTCAAGATTGAGTTATGTGCTTTCTTCTGTTATTTCATGCTTCATGACATTTTTATATGCATCTTTGATGAATGCTTTGACTGCAATTTGGTACAACCTTTATTGTGGCAATCATGTTTTAGTTATCTAATTATTTGCAACTTTTCCTTTGTATCGGCTATTAGTAGGTACAAGACCTGTGGATTACTTAGATCGCTATATTTTATGCTTCATTAAAGTGCTTCTCTTCTTTTTCTTCTTCTGTTACAACGTGAGATTCCTCTCTAAATGATGCCTCACATTGTTTGACAGCTCTATGTTTTTCTTTCGCTTCATACATGGTTCAAAATTTTTAACTCAGTTACGGAAAACGACCTTCAATTTGTTAAACTATTAATTTGTCTCACGAAATTTTTCTCTCGTATAAATAAAAAAATTGAATCAATGACTTGAAAACAACAACCTCTTAAATCTCTGTTCCTTAAATGTCTGTCCCTGTTGCAAGGCAACCTCACATAGAACCCGACCTCTCAGACCAAACCAACATCGCCCTAAACCTATTTGACACTATCCTAAGAACTACAACCACTCGGGTCAAACTCGAACGTTCATGGGCAGCCATTCAACGAGACATAACCACTCAAGAACAAGTGGAAGTTAGACAAGCCGACTTAGAAATCAACTATAGTTCCCCTTCCAGTTGTTTGCTCCTTCCTTTATCTTTTACCCTTTTCTGGATGCCTAGACTCTATACTTCCTAGCCTTAAGTGCAGACTCTAGAACAACAAACACTATCCATGATTTTCCTTCCTTCCACGTACCTAGATTGCTCCTTTGAAATGATGAAGGGGAGGGTTGGTTTGAGTCTTAGAGCTATGACTTTGGAAATAATTTTGTAGATCACATTGCAGAGCGCTATGGGTCTGAAGTTCTTCGGATTTGTAACCCTCTCTTCTTTGGGTATTAGGGTGAGGAAGGTGGCGTTGAGTGTCGGGAGAACTTTGCTGGAGCTGCGAGATTATTTAACCTGTTGCCGCACTTCTTCCCTTAGCATTGGCCAACATGAGTGGAAAAATTCCGTTGTGAAGCCATCTGGGCCTGGAGCCTTGCCTGTGGGTAAGTCCTGAATAGCCTGATCAACTTCTGCTTGGGTTATGGGTGTCAAGAGGGATTCATTATGTTCCTGGGTGATTAAAGTTGGGATGTTTTGAGTCACTCTTTCAATTGTAGAGGTAGGATCCACCGGGGGTTCTGAGAGGAGATCCTTGTAGAAGCTCATCAGTTCGTGTGTTATTTCCTGATGGGAGAGCAGGGTGGTGCCCTGCGAATCTTCCAGCTTTGTGATGTGGTTGATGAAGCATCTGTGGATCATGGAGTGGTGGAATAATTTTGTGTTTTTCTCTCCCTCTTTAAGCCATTGAACCCAAGATTTTTGTCTCTGTAGAATTTCTTCTTGTTTGTATCTCTCTTCCAGTTGCCTTTTGATGTGTTGCTCCTCCTGTTGCTGAGTTGGAGTGTGCGTTGTTTGGATGCTTTGCTTCTGCAGGGATTTTAGTTTTTGCTCCAACAATTTTCTTTCTTGGAAGATGTTCCCGAAGACTTCTTTGTTCCATTTTCGCACCTATTGTTTGAAGTGTTTTAGCTTTTGCTAGAAGCAATACATTTTTGTGCCCTTCTAGATTTCCACAGTGCTCCACCAGTGGCGGGCCATCTCTTGGAAGTCTGGGTGGGAAAGCCATAATTTTTCAAATCTGAAGGGTTTGAGCTTGGGGGTGGCGATTGTGTCTACCCAGAGCTGAACTAGCCAACGGTCCAAGCCTGCTTTAGGGAGGATGTTGGAATCTATTAGAGGCCCCTTCAAGAGGATGGCTTCCAAGATTAGGAATCGATTGAGCTTGCATGCTATTTGTTGATGCCTTGATCACTTGTTGGTCCAAGTAAAGGTGCCATTGTCGTTTTCAATGTCAACCGGTTTGTGGTGATCTATGAGTTCCTGGAATTTTAAACTGTCATGTTCCAAGCATTTTTTCCCTCCCCTTTTTTCCTCCAGTGTGAGAATAATATTGAAGTCTCCTCCAATGATCCATATTTTGTGCTCTGCTATGAATCCTAGGTAAGTCAGGTTCTGAAGAAAAAGGTATTTGTCTTGGCTATTCTGTGTTCTATATGCATTGGTGATCAATCCATCCTTGTCCGAGCCGATGGCTCAATAGTGAGATGTGAGAGTTCCTGCTGTAGAGAGACCTTGGTCTAGAATGATTGTGGCAGGGTTCCAAAGGATGGCCAAGCCCCCTGCGACGCCTTTCGAGTCTGTGTGGTACGAGTCGCATGTGCGCCAACATCTTCTGAAAATTTCTTCTGCAGTTTGCCCCACGCATTTTGTTTCTTGAAGCAATAGAATATGAGGGTCTTCCATTTTGATGCAGTTTCGGAGAATCCTTTGCTTGGATCTTCCATTGAGTCCTCTGATGTTCCAGATGAGGATCTTCATAGTCAACAGTTTGATGAGTGGGAAAAGGAACTCTATGAGAGCTTGTGTATCTATCCCGAGTTGATCATATAGTTTCCAGCCTCCTTTATTAACTGATGCGCTGATTTTCTTCCACATCTCTTATTTTCCTTTGGATGTCTTCTTGGGTCTGGGTTTAGGTCTACACTGATACCTAGACTTGAGGTAGCCCCTACTGAAGAGTCCATAAATGCCTTATGGACCTTCCTGAGCTGGTCTTCTGGTAAGGTTTGAAGATCCTTCTTGTTGAGTGCTTCTTCTAGCATGTCTAGGTCTATTTCAGCTAGGTCTTGTTCATCCATTTCCATGATTGTGTCTTCTTCCTTTTTCGGTTCTTTTCCTATGTCTAGGTTGGTCTGTGGGTCAGCTTGGTTGCCCGGGTTCAGGTGCCCTTGCTACTATGGAACTTCCTTCTTGTTGCTGCGATATTTCCCCACCTCCTTGTGGGGGTTCTCCACCTCCTCTGCCTCTGGGAGGTTGTTTAGGGCTTCAAAGGAGTTGGTGTTAGGGTTCCTTCTTCCATTGTTGGTGGTGGGTTTCTTCTGCAATTCCCTTCTGCGATCTTGAACCTGGGTAAACCCTTCCTTTGGCTTCTCTTCGGCTACTATCTTGGGGGGGGCATTGAGAGGGAAGTCTCTAAAGAGATGCCCATGTTCATGGACTTTTGACATCTAAAGGGTATGTGTTCGTAGTCTATGGTTTGGGCCCATTCCTCATCCTGGTATTCTAGGGTTACCGTGCCTAGCAGAGCTTTGGAGATGTTCATATAGACGCATATTCTTGCATAAGAGGTGTATTTTCTCAGTTTGGTGGCTTCTAAAGACTTGACATGTTTGCCTAGTGTATTACCAATTCCCATTAGGATTTCTTCTAACCAAAACTCTTGAGGTAGGGAATAGAGGCGAATCCATACCAGAGCATAGGAAAATTTTTCCTTTTCAGAGCAGAAGCAGTCGGTCCAGAATCACAGATAAAAACTGCCAGAGTTGTAGAAGTAAGGTCCTCCTTCGAAGATGCAGTCTTTTTCCTCCAGGTTGTAGAAGATGACTGTGAAGAACCCCTTAGAGCTTAGCTGGAGCTCGTAGTCCCCCTTGGGGTTCCATCATGCCTTGATGCAACGTTCTAGGCCTTTTTCCGAGGGCCAAAGGCCTTGGAATTTTCCTATGAGTGAGTTGTACCTCATGAACTATGTGTGCTCACCTATTCTGGTACTCTTTATTACATATCTAGGCGCCACCGGGGCTTGCGGGATGCATTTTCCAGGTATCCAAGCCCGAGCTGCTTTTGGATGCGAAGATTCTGCATCCATGTTCGTACCTGTGTTTCCATCAGGGTCTTCTTGCAGGTATTGTTCGTACAGGTGCGGAGGTGGCTTAAAGGACGATCGACGTGCGTGAGATTTCTCCGGGTCGTTTGTTGCGACATTGCGTTAAGAGGGGGCTTTCACCCCCCCTTCTACACTCATTCTGCTAAGGCGGTTAGAGTTGCAGGGCAAAGTGTGCCAGGTGCGTACAAAGGAGGTCGACAATGGTTAGGGAAGAAGGCTGTCTGGAACATGAAAACCCTAAACCTTACAGAGCTCTAGCTTATGCCTATTGAAACAAGCTATTACCAGTGGGAATAATTCATCAATTCCTATGTGGATAAAGATAAAGGAAATGACACAATATGATGGCACCCACAATGCTAAGTTACTGGGTAACTTCTGTTGGGATGTTGAGTAGTACTTGGAATATATGTATGTAAGTTTAGATGAGGCTAAGGTGAATGTTGTGGAAATGTTCTTGACAAGTACCACAATGATTTAGTGGAGAAACTAAATGAAGGACTTGGCAGTTGAACATATGCATAGAAGATTGACAATTGGGAAAAGATGAAAGTAGCCTTGAAGGCTTAGTTCGGGCCAGGTAATTAGTCCTAGATTACACAAAATCAATTATTGGTTGTTAATCATACATACATGATTCAAGCTTATATCAAAGAGATTTTAGATCTCATGTTGGAGATTAAGGACATGTTTGAAGAAAACTGATTGTTCCACTTTATGAATGGGTTGCAACCTTCGAGTGCAGAGTGATCTACGACACCAAAACATGCATATTCTTGTGGCAGCCATTACTGTATCATACACGCTATTGGACTACAAAGTAGAGGCAAAAGAAGGTCCAAGAATAAGTGAGGATGCTCTAGGAGAGAAGTAGTTTGGAAAGAACAAGAAGAAAAAAAAAGGGAAGGCAACGATGTCTAGGAAGTCTGGCGAGGACAAGGCCAAGTAGCCAAACACAACTAATGAGAAAGGTAAGACTATTTCTTGTTGGATTTACACAAAAGATCATTATGCAAATAATTTCCCAATGAAGCAACAATTTTCTGCTATGGAGTGAATGGAAAAATCCCCTTCTGGTGTTTTGCAATTCTTGGGTGTTGTGTTAGAGTCAAGTCTATAGTAATGCAAGAGAAAGAATTCACTAGACTTTGTTATGTTCCATTGGTGTTGAATGGAATATTAGTCAATGCCATTGTTGATAGTGGGGAAAATCACAATTTCATGAAGGAAGATGCTGCAAGAGATCTTGGGTTGCAGCTTGAGTTGGCACATACTTCCTTCAAAGTAGTGAATTCAAAAGTGGAAAAGGTGGTTGGCATGGTCAATGGAATCACCTCGAAGCTTGGAGATTAGAGTGGAACTGTAAGTTTCGTCATTATGCATATGGATTATTTTGAGGTTTTTTTGGGGCAAATGTTCATGAAGAAGGTGAAGGAAACACCTACGCCTCACTCAAATTATTTGGTCACCTTTTTAGGGAAATATCCATGTCTCATCCCTATAGTAAGAAGCGACATGAATTTGTTGATATGATGAGTTCCTTGAGCATGGTTTCCGCAACCAATCAAGGGGTTGGGAAACCTTGTAGTGGATGACTTATGACTTGGAGGAATTGGACTTGATGGATGATCTATAGGTGGGATTTTAATAGGAAGTCATGTGCGACCTTCAATGGATAGTAGTTTAGTGAAGGCATTGGAGCAGAGACACACTAGGCTTGAAGCCTTAGTAGACTCCACAATGAAAATAATGGATAGAGTGGTGGATTCTTGCTTATATAAGCAAGGCATTCCAATTCTAAGTGGACAAATAGAGATAGTGGGAGATTTGGCCAAGGAAGCGAGTGGAGCATTCGACTTGCATGGGTTAGACTTGAAACATAGCAAGATGACAAGGTTGAGGAGTAACAAACTCGATATGTGAGGACCAAGGAAGAAGTTGAACCCTCGTTGGGCACACTTGGACAAGATGGTTGGCAACATGACCTTGAAATCAAAGGACTACTGGAAGATGGAGATGGAAAAATTGGCTTGAATGTGCCTTTCTTGAAGTATTTGACACAAAGGTACGATGGTCTTCTAGACACTTCATGTGACTTAGTGGATTTTGGACAGGTTATTGGTATAGATGTTGGTAGTGGCCTTGGTAGACACCTGCCATCATAATCTCATTAACTCACAGGAAGGTGGCTCATTACCCAAAGAGCAAACAATGGATCCTCGTGCACCTATAAGAAGGTGCTTTGGAAAATTCTATGTAGATATGCCGTAATGGTTTGAGGAAAGGATGGAGATTTGTTTGTTTGTTTAGAAGAGTTCTACATAGTGACTAAAATGTAAAAGAAAAATATTGTTTGGGCATGGGGAAGTGCATTCTCATGGATCAAATGCAATGGTTGGATTAGCTACCCAACCAGTTTAAGACTTAAGGGGATCCAATGTACAAAAACATGGAAAAGTTGGTCAAAGTGATGATGTAGTAGTAGGTTTAGATGGTGAAACACTTGGACATTTTAACAACCTTCTTAGTGGAGGTTGAGTTGAAACAATAACAAAAGGAAGAAATAGCAACAAAAACATCCAAGAGGCCTTGTTGATAGAATTTGGGTAAATGCACTTTGTTGAAAGGAAGAATTGGATAGTGAGTAACTACACAAGTAATTATGTAGTGATAGTGTGAAGCAGTTGAAGAAGTCAATTGCATATGGATGCATGAGTCTAAGTAGCACACTTGGAGGACCGCATGTTGTTGAGGATGGCAATGACTTTTAGTGGGGTGGGCCCATAAGGCCCTAGCCTTGAATAGCTTAGGGAACCTCCACTGCATGATCACCTCGATGGTCATTGATCAACATGGATGAACACAACATAAGGTTGATGGCTAGAAGAGTTGGTTTTGGGTGCCCTTGCACGATGGCAAGGCACACTACAAACATACTAGGCACCTTTGGTCAAATTGGGTGCACTGTAGACCTTGGCAACTCACATTAGTTGGACATACCAAGCAAACTTGGATAGGGAAGGATAAGAAGGGTATCGTGGATGACCTTGTCCACAATCATGCACTAAGCATGACTAACAAATTGGCTAAGAAGAAATGACTAACTTATAAATGACTTGGGCACACTTAGATGGGTGCATGTATGTTGGGTGCATCTAGACATACACATGTTGGCTAGGCACACTTGGAAGCACATTTTATGGATCAATGTTGGTTGTAGGCACTTGGTTGGCGCACCTTCTAAGTGCATGACAAGTGGGCACACTTAAACACACCTTGTTGGGTGCACCTTATCGAGTGCACTTTTGGGTGAACTTGGACAAGGGCACAACTTTAGATGTTTGAAGATGTGTGGCATTCAAGATGTGGCACCATTAGATGTGAACATCGATAGACAAGTCATGTGGGTGTATTGGAGTTGAGCAAGTGGGCACTTGGGTCCACCTTAGAGTTGAAGAGGCTTGCAAGCGCAAGGAAAGTTTCATATAAAAAGGAGGATGTCTCAAAGGTGCTAAGGCATCATACGAGCATTGTTAATTCACACAAGAGTGCAAAGTGTTTCGCGGTAGTGCTAAAATCAAGGTTGTTATTATAGGACAATTTTTCTCTAGCTAAGTGAACATAATAAGATAGGACTTGCGGGAGGTAGGGTTGCAGTCATTTTAGGGGTTGGATTGACAATTCTTGTAGGCAATTGTGCCTTGTGCAATTGTAGTATGTGAATGAGCCACATGTAGTTGGTCACATTCCTCTCTTGTACATTTTAACATTCTTCATCTAAATAAAGTTAAGGCACTTGCCTTGGGTGTCACCCATCACTTGTGTTGTGGACTCTTTATGTTGTTGAATGTTATTGTCCCTTGTAATGCATTGTGTTGGCTAAACGTAAAGTATCGTTGAAAAGTTTTAAAGGACATGGTTAGACATGTGCCTTCTATTGAATGAACTTAGTTGAGTAGGACTTAGTTGCATTTGGTGGATTGTAGTTTAAGGAAAAGTTATGGGAAGACCTTAAGTGAAGAGGCATAGTCTGGTTGCAGTAGGCACACGCTGGCCAAGTCCTTATGGACGAGGCAAGACAATGTTGCATGACCTCAGGTGTTGACACTGATTTGGGAGAAATTAAAGTTTGCAAATAAAAATTCAAGTAGATTGTAGTCCATGACCCATGCCCTCTTACAAAGCCTAGGGTTGAAACATTGTGAATTCTCATAAGAGAAGAATTCATTGATCTACATAGAAACACCCATGAAAGGGTATAATTAAACAAGAAGGCCAAAGTACTCTACCCACATTGGTTAGGATATTTAAGTTTTCTAGTCCATTGAGAAACCTTTGTTGCATAAGAAAAATGATACCAAAGTGTCCTTGCAAAACAAGGCTTAGTCCTTCATATTTTTTGCTTGTCAAGATTGTACCTGTACATCTTAACTCATGTATTATATTGTCTTAAGTCAGTCTGGACCTCATGTCATGACGGTGGAAACCTCTACTCCTTCTATCTTACCGTTCTTAAAGGCTCTCAACCATGCCTGGCAAGTTCTCCTTTGTTTCAATGCAACTATCAATCTTGCCACCAATCATGAACTCTACATCAACGTATAATGATCAAGGCTCCATTACCAACCTAGTGGGTGATGATAGAGTCAACGATATTGTTCATAAGGAATAAATGCAACAACCAAGGCCCCATTACCAACCCAACTTTTTAGAGGACAAGTAATATCCACTATGTAGTGAGCCAATCATTAGTGATATGTCTTTTCCATCATATCTGTTGGATGGTGATTAGATAAATGTCTTTTCCATTAGTAATATGTCTTTTCCATCATATCGGTTGGATGATGGTTGGATGATGATTAGATGAATGTCTTTTTCATTAGTAATATGTCTTTCATTTCCCCCAATTTTTTAGTTAGTTAGGAAGATATTTGATGGTAAGTGGAAGGGGGAATCCTTTCATAATGGTGAGGGAGGGAGCTGCTCTTGTGTAATTCATCCATATATCACTATGAAGCGTTTTTAGGATAATTGTCTGTAAAGAAAAATACATGTCTTCAACCTCCGGTGAAGCCATCGCAGCACAGTCCATAACTAAAATTATGAGGACTTTTGGAACTGTACTCTGAATTGAAAAAATATATATATATGTGAGGACTTTTGGCACTGTATTCAGAAATTCTGAAAAAGAAGATTCCGTTGCCGGGACTTGAACCCGGGTCTCTCAGGTGAGAGCCGAGTATCCTAACCAACTAGACTACAACGGATTTGATAATCAGGGGAAGAATTTAAAATAACAATTTTAATTTTGATCATCAATCAATCAAAACTTCTTCCAGGCAGTCCGGGCCGGCCCAGTCTAGTGCCCGTGCTTGTGTTTATCATAAGTAGAGTTGAGTAGACTATGAATCTGGAACTGCGAGCAAGCGGTGCCGTGACACAACAACGGTAGAGGAAGATGAATGGATTTATGTTATTTATTTGACGACACAACACCGCCGGAGCTGATGGATGGATGCTGTGCTGTCTGCAACATAAATATACACAAAACAGCAAACAAACAATAACAAGAGTTTTTTGTAGTTGGTTGTTTGTTTGTTCTGAGCAGAGATCCTCTGTACTTGTAGTTGTTTGCTCTTCGCATAATCCTCTGTACTGGAGGAGAGGAGAGGAGAGAGACGTGCACGAACCGCGCGACCGCGAACCTCCGTCAATGGAGGTCATCTTCATCTCGTTTTGGGAACTATGTTTACTTGTCATCTTTCACATTTATAAAATATTTTTTTGGGGGATATTTGCGGTTGGATTTGTAGATTAAAGTGACTATTTCTGTAAAATCCGAGTGTCCTGGAAGTTTTTGAGCATGCTGAATTCATTTCTGCATTCAAAAATGGATTCTGAACAACAATAAATAACTATTCGTGTAAATTTATATTTATATCGTCAAATTCTAGAAAAAACCATTTCATAGAACAACTAGCCAACGCCTATATATATATATATATATATTAACATTTTAAATGTTTAATGATTTAAAATTTTTATTTTTCTGTGATTTTGTCTATTTGAGTTTAAGATTTTGTAATACCTATGGTTGATGTTGCAATAGAGTCTATTTGTAGGGTTGTGGCTTGGGTTGTTGGGATGGTGTGTTACTATTCAAAGTGGTTAGGTTCAAACCTGGATGGGTGTAGAGTTACTGTGTAGTCTGTGCACGAGGGAAAGTGTTTGACCTCTTAGAGTTGGTTTTATCCATTGTTAAAGGGATTAAACACTTGATCTACAAACCAAATTGTTATAAGTGGATGTGAATAAAATATTTTAGCATTTTATAATATTTTTTTTTTTAGCCTTTAATGAAAATGGAGAGCTATAAATTACAAAGTAATTGATACTTAATTTTTGAATATGAGGTTCCTAAACTAATAGTGTTTATTAGTTACCATTCGATTAGGATGTTGAGAATGAGATTGCCAATCTTTATCCTTGCTTATTAATCCCCATTTTAGTAATGTATAATGTAAATATAATATATGACCATGGGCCAAGTGATACAATATGTAAACATTGTATGTTGAGATAATAAAATAAAATGTAATGTCGACTGCAGACGCACATACATGGAATAATGGGGGCTAAGTTTCCACAAGAGAGTGGGGGTCCAAGGGGGGCAAGGGGGAATTATTCATGTGTATTAATCCCAACCCACTTTTAAAAATTATTATTTTGTATAAACCTTCTATTTTCCTTTTGAGTGTATCAAAGCCCCAATCACGTGCCCAATCATTGAATACGTGTAAGAGGGTTGGTGTAAAAAGTCACCTCACATAGTTATTGAGAACGTGGGGTTGAGTACAATC
The DNA here is from genome assembly GCA_000966675.3 of Picea glauca. NCBI lineage: Eukaryota > Viridiplantae > Streptophyta > Pinopsida > Pinales > Pinaceae > Picea > Picea glauca. The sequence goes on from JZKD02S2026150.1 coordinate 36,231, forward strand.
AACCATGGGGAATGTGAGAGTCAACATGCACGAGTAAAAGGGAAATTTGAATGGGTATCGTGAGCAATTTTTACAACTAGTTTTGGGACAACAAGAGGAGAGTGGGTGTTGGAGCTCAGAGACATCCATAGTAAGGTTTTAGGGAAACTTGTTGGAGTTATGATTGCATGGAGAAGTAGAATGATAGCCATGTAGAAGAGATTTATGTGTAAGAAGATACCACAGAGAAAGTGAGTTGTTGGTGAGAGTTTCATGTTGCAGTTGTATGTCCCTAGAGTCCCCAACAAGAGAGATTCCTAGCCAATCTATGTTGGAGCCTTAGAGGGAAGTGGAAAGTCTTGAGGGAATGCATGTAGAGAAGGGGGATCTCATTTTTTGGGTTGTGCAAGTTGAGGGGAAGAGAGCTAAAGGATTGGAATAGTTGTAGGAAAAATTAGCTTTCTATGGGTTATTTTGGGTTGTGAGTGGACAATAGAGATGCCCTTTCTTGTGTATTTGTAGCCCCAACTAGGGGGTGATTTTCTACTGAAATTTGGAGCATAAAATCTACGGTTGGGTGGAACATTCATCCTCTGTAGTTGGTTGCACATTTTATTTTAAAAGATAAGTGTTTAATCTTTGTTCATTGTTTTAAATATGGATTTTAATTGTTGTGTGTTTTACTATGAGATTTTAGCATTTATATGTTGGTGTGTGAATGTTAATTTAGCTACATTCATGTTTTTAAAATGTTGTTAGATGCATGAGTGTTTTTTGCATGCAACATGCATTTTAATTTAGTGGGTATCAAAAAACAATTGTTGGGTTTAGTAGTGGGGGCACTACATAAAGGAGACCTACTCCAGTAAATATTTGTATTGCATGAGCTCGAAGCTAAATCTGTATCCTTAAAAGGCCAAATTAGATTTTCTACATCACTACTATACAATATTGCACATGTGGTTTAAAGAAATAATACTTCACTATACCATATTTCCCACAGTGAACATCATGCTTTTTTTCTTTAGTGATCTATTTTTCTCCTATCCACGCTATTGTAATTTGACATCCACATGATACATAGATCTGCGCTCAAAGCATTTGTCCTACAACTGAAACAAAAACATTGAAACACCAATCAAAGCTTCAGATTTGCATAAAACAAAGTGTTGAAGTGAAAACTCAGAAGTGCAAACAATACATACGAAGAGATGAAATTAGCATTTCAAATGTTGAAACACACAAAATGTAGCATGAATGTAGCAACAAGACACTGAAATTTTGTAACAACAACCACTATCTTCTCATTAACTGATCCAGGTGGATCAAAAAATGCTCAAAATTCAATCGTCTCAAACAATTTTGAAAAGGACTTCATTGCAAAGAGCTCAGTGAGATATTTCCAATGACACAAAAATCGCCTCAAACGGAGTTCATATGGAAAAGATATGGTGAGTCAAAGTTTTGGTCAAACAGGTCAATAAGTCAAAGAAGGGGTGACATGTGGAACCACTAGAAGGGTGACATGTGGCACATCTGTACAGGTTGTATACAGTGTTGATGTGGTGACCCCACATGGTAGGCAGTTGATGATGTGGTAGATCATACAGTTGATTTGGCAAGGTACAGTTGGCAACAAGTGGCCAATGATAGGATGCCACGTGGACCAATCATATGGTGCCACATGGAACCTTCGAGAAGGCTAATTGGCCTAAGGATCAAAATAGTTGGATTCGGAAGGAATCGAACCTTCGACCTCCTTACACGAGATAACAACTTAAACCATATGCCATGACTAATCGGGCTAACCATTCCATCGAATATTCCAATGAGTATTAATGTTTTTATTTACATATAAATGTAATATGCCAAAATATGGAATTCAATGGTGCACTGTGTTTCTGATTTTGAGCAACGAGTTGAAAGTTCATTGTAAAAACACAAGCATTTGAGTATTAATAAAGAGGTCTTGATTGGAAGCAGACCCGAAGACGTAGCCCGAGATGGGTGAACTCCGTTAACAAACTTTTGTATGTGTTATATTACTGTTGTTGTATTTTGTTCAGTTATTTTTCAAGTTATTTATCATTGAAATGATTTTGGATAGATAGGTGAATTCATATGTTTTATGCAAACAATCAAAGAGATCATTATTATTTCAAATCAAGTTAGATGTTTATGTGTAATTAAGAAATAAATTAACATTTAAGGATTTTCGGATCAAATTGGTATCATAGATGGTTTCGACAAGTGTTTTCAAGTGAATGCTAACAAGGTCCAGATTCAATCTTGGTAAATGAAAGATTGCAAGTTATAAGTCATAGATTCAAAGGAGATTTTGTAAGAGAGACATGGTTTCCGAAGGAAAGGAAGGAGAGGATCCTCCCATGAGACCTGAGGAAGTTATGGCTACACTTCTCTCAATGAGGAAAATAATAGATGATTTATATTGAAGAGTCTATAAGATTGGGGACAAAGAATATTCAGTAAAAGTTTAAGGAAGAGGTGAAGGTGGCGGACCTTTATAACCCCCTTCACCATCATCCTCGTCATCATATTCTTCTAGTGCAAGTAAGCATTCTTCACATAAGAAGAATCCCTCTAAGAAGTCTTCACATGCTCGTGATTTGCATTTATTAAAATTATATGTAAAATTTGAACTATCAATTTATGATGGAGAATTGAATGCAGAGAAATTGGACAACTCAATCAAACAAATTGAAGTATATTAAAGGGTACAAAATATCGTGGATGACAGTGCAAAGATACAATTAACTACTCTTTGTCTGGGCGGCATAGCCTTGATATGGTGGGAGAGTAAGACACAATTTGATCGAGTTCAACATGGTAAAGTAATTTTTTCTTGGGATGAATCTACTGATGCAATAAGAAAACAATTTTATCCATTGGCTTCTGTGCAAACCACAATAATAGAATGCCAACATCTCAGATAAGGAAAAGGGAAAATGTTCAAGTATATACACAGGAATTTAAGAAGAAATAATTATCTTTAGGAATTTCCTTGTATACTCGAGAAACTCTTATGAAGTATATTAGTGGTATGCATTCATATCTTTGACACACTATATTGATGTTTAACCCTACTAATATTGATGAAGTGTCCATACAAGCTACTCATCTTGAAGCTTGTAAGGGAAAGCATGTGATTGAGAATAAGAATCCACACAATTTCAAGAAGAAATCAAAAGGAAAATGGAAGAGTAAGAAATAAGCTATAGTAAGAAAGCTTAAGAGAAACCTACATGTTCTCACTGCAAAATTAAGGGATGTGAGGAAGCACAATGTTGGAATTTGCATCTAGATTTATGACCAAAGAAGTTCAAAGATAAGGGGAAACGAAAGACAGTTGCATCAGTTCGACATGATCTGGGATCGAATTCAAGAGATGAAACCAAGATCATGGCAATGGGAAGAAAAGGTATATCTACTAGTAATGTTTTAGTTCAATCTACTAAATTGGAAAGTGTTTTTTATCAAAAGAAAAGAAGTAAGATTTTTCATGTCAGAGTTATAGTGAAGCATACAAAAATTGATACTTTGTTTGACAATGGATCTCAAGTTAACTTAATATCTGAAACAATTGTTAAGAAGTTGGGTTTGAAGACAACACCTCATGTGAAACCATATCCATTAGGTTGGATGTGTAACGATGCTAAGTTGCAAGTGGCGAAACAATGTAAAATTAGATTTGCAATTATGTCTAAGTTCTTTGATGAGGTTGAGTTAGATGTTGTGCCACTTGAAATTTGCGGCATTGTCTTGGGTAGTCCATATCTATTTGACAAGAAAGCTATATTTTATCGTGAAGAGAATAAATATCATCTTTTCAAGGATGAGATTGAATTTATTGTCAGATCTCATTGTATTAAAAATAATGTTTCTTTATTGAGCACAGGACAAATGAAGAGACTCATAAATGCAAGTAAATCCTTTGTTCTCATGGTAGTGAAACAAACGAAGGAAAATATATCATATGCTTTATTAGGTTGTGATCCATATCATAAACATGAATTGGAAAATATCATTTCTAACTATGATGAGTTATTTCACGAACCTACAGGGTTATCTCCTAAGAGGGAGGTTGAGCATGAAATCTTTTACAACATGATGCTCCTCTTCCTAATATTGGTATGTATAGGTCATCGATGATAGAGAATGCAAAGATAAATAAATAAGTTCAAGAGTTGTTCGATAAAGGAATCATAAAATCGAGTTCCTCTCCGTGTGGATCTCCTATTGTATTAGTTCCAAAGAAATATAGTACATGGAGGATGTGTATTGATTTTCAAGCTCTGAACAAGATCATGGTAAAGAACCAATATCCTCTTCCTAGAATTGATGATTTATTGAATTATTTTAGAAATGTTGTTTATTTCACTAAGCTATATTTGATAAGTGGTTACCATCAAATCAGAATTGCAGAAAGTGATATTTGGAAAACTGCTTTCAAGACAAAGTAGGTATTGTTTGAATGGTTGGTTATGCCATTTGGTTTATGCAATGCACCTACAACATTTATGAGGGTAATGAACAATGTGTTCAAGCATTTTATAGATGATTTTTTCATCATCTTCTTAGATGATATCTTGATCTTTAGTCGAACATGGGAAGATCATATAATGCATGTCAGAACAGTTTTTGAACTCTTGAAAAAGGAGAAGTTGTATATAAAGATGTCTAAATGCTAGTTTGGCAAAAATTCTCTAGTATATTTGGGTTACATTGTATGGAATGGTCGGATAAAGATAGATCCCTCAAAAGTTGAAGTTATTGTAAATTGGCCCAAGCCAAATGATGCCACGAAAGTCAAGAGATTCTTAGGAGCAGTACAATACTGGAGGAATTTCATTGCTAATTTATTTTTCATAGCAGCTCCCCAACATGCATTAAAAAGTATGGAATAGGTCTTTCAATGGGGAGGCAAGCAACAGAAAGCCTTCGAGACATTGAAGGAAAAGATAAGCACCGCACCAGTTTTGGCTCTGCCAGATTTGCAACTATCATTTGAGATTCAAATCGATCCAAGCGGATATGCTATGGGAGCAGTTTTGATGCAATGAGGTAATCATATATGTTATCATCCTGAGACTTTTACTCAAGCAATAATTAACTATCCAACATATGATAAGGAATTGTATGCGTTGGTATAAAGTGTTAAAAAATGGAAGCATTGCTTAATGGGAAATGAGACAATAGTTCATACAGATCATCAACCATTACAATATTTGCAATCATAGACCAAGCTACAACAGTCACAACACTTCAGGTGGATGAGTTTCTTACAACAATTCCATTTGGTTATTAAATATAAGAAATGTATTCATAATAAGGTTGTAGATGGATGGGTTTCTTACAAAAATTTTATTTGGTTATTAAGAATAAGAAAAGTATTCATAATAAGGTTGCAGATATGTTATCAAAACCAATAATCAATGCATCTACAATATTAAAGCCAATTCTTTAGCTCATGAAAGTTATGTTGAAAAATATGTTAGAGATGATGATTTTAAATATGTATATGAAGCTCTAACTTGTGGAAATAGTAGTTGGATTATCATAAGCATGACAAATTATTATATCATCTTGGAAAGATTTGTATACCCAGGGATGAAAGATAAAATGTAATCGGAGAAATTCATACATCTCTCATTTCTGGTCATTTCAGGGTAGGTAAGACAATAACACCGTTGCAAAGACATTTTTATTGGCCTCGAATGAATGAGACAGTGTCCAAGTATGTAAAAAGGTGTGTTATGTGTGCCAAAATCAAGCCTAGTAACATAATGTTGAGATTATATATGCCACTTCCAGTACCTTCTCAACCATGGGAAAGTGTGTCCATGGATTTTATAGGGGGTTTTCCGATGTCCATAATAGGTCATGAGTATTTATATGTGGTGGTGGACAGGTTTAGTAAGATTTGTATTTTAATTCCATGCAAGAAACAATTCACATCCAAATAGACAACACATTTTTTATTTGCTAATGTATGGGTTCATTTTGGGCTACCTACATCTATTATATCAAATCGAGACTCTCACTTCTTGGGGAAGTTTTGGTCTCATTTATGGGAACTGATGGACACTAAGTTGAAGAAGAGCACAGTTTTTCATCCACAGACAGATGGACAGACATAGGTGGTAAACATGACAGTGGTACATTTGTTACGAGGATATTGCAACAAACATCCTAAGTTATGGGATGAACATATGCATTATGTACAACATGCTTATAATCGTACCGTGCATTCTTCTACTCAAAGAACTCCTTTTGAAGTATGTTTAGGATACTTTCTTAAATCACCCATGGAATTTTATTTCGAAGAAGCAAATAAAGAGGATGGACGAGATGATATAGATAAAGCTAAGAGGTCCATTCAAAGGATCCAACAAGTACATCAGATAGTACATGAACAATTGGTTAAGAGCCAAGCTAAGTATAAGGCGGGGCATGATAAACATCGGGTTGATCATCAGTTCCAAGTCGATGATCAAGTATGGTTACATATTAGCAAATATAGAATGAAGGGTGAAGGTAAAAATCTCAAGCCAATCTGGTATGGTCCATTCAAGATCTTGGAGAAGATTGGTACTGATGTATTTCGTTTAGATCTACCATCTTACATGAAAATGTATTCAATGGTAAATTTTGAGAACTTGAAACTTTATGAGCCTCCTATGATTATGGATGAAGATGGAAATGTTCATGTTCCAGTAGTTGATGGTTTTTCTCCAGAGTATTTATATGAGCTATAGGAAAATGTTATCCTTGACAAAAGGATCAAGACTTCACAACAAGGTGATGTGGAATATCTTCGAGTTGGTCTTAAAGGGGTAAAACCAATCAAAGCAAATTGGATCAAGATTGGAAGGGTGAGGGAGATTTACCCTCACTTATTTGTTGAGTAATCAAGACTTTTGGTGGTCCAAAAGGCTTCCAATGGGGAGGAATGATCCAGGTGGATCTAGAAATGCTCAAAATTTATTCATCTCAAAGGATTTATAAAATGACTTCATTGTGAAGAGCTCGGCGAGATGTTTCCAACGACGCAAAAATCACCTCAAACAAAGTTTGTATGGAAAAAATATAGCCAATCAAAGTTTTGGTCAAACAGGTCAAAAAATCAAAGAGGGGGTGACACGTTGCACCACTAGAAGGGTGACATGTGGCACATCCATATAGGTCATATGGTGTTGGCGTGGCAACCCCACATGGCACCACATGCTAGGCATTTGATGATGTGCCAGATCGTACAACTGAGTTGGCAAGGTACAATTGGTGACAAGTGGCCTGTTATAGAATATTTTTCCACACTCCATGCATCTTGCTTTGATAACCTTCCATCTCCCTCTGCAGACCTCATTTCCCCTTTTTTTTATCACTCCCGAGCTAAAAATATACATTTTTATTCATGTACACGACCTACTAGTTAGACAACTCACATACGTACGTGGGTTGCTCCATTACAACCCGCATACATCGAGTTTGGTGCTCAAAAAAGAAAAAATGCATTGGGTTTCCATGCCATGTCATGAGATATATGATACTTGACCTTCCATATACTGGAAAAAATTTGACTCGACCCTTCAATTCCATTTGGAGGTTATAAATTGAATCTAAGCCTTGAATATACATAATTCATCATCAGATTGAGAGCAAATATACTCTAGAGAAATTTCACCTCAATTGAGTCTGCATCCCTTTGTCCTTGAAATTTTTAACTTGTTGTGTTCAGCCCCCAAGCTCTTCTTATCTTGTGATGGATAACTTCATTGAATCCTACATGTGAGCTTGCCTTTATGGAGGATTGAAGTGGTGGAGGCCCAACTGAAGAGACTTAGTTTCTCAGTTCAGATATGTGTCATTACAGAAGTTTGTCACCTATGTGATTTTGTTGATTACATTAATAGAAATACTCTTTTCTCGTCCAATTGATATCTTTCAAATATTTTTATTGCTTTCCATGGGCGTATTTGTTATGTATGTTAATGAATTATGCTAATTTATATGCTAACATTATATATCATTACCACATTCTTGCATGTCTTGGTTGTTGAAGACAATTTGTAGGTGTAAAGCTTTGCGTCACGTGCTCAACGGTGGTCTTCTTCGGATGTCTAGACAAGGTAGGATTCTATCCTTCTCTTGTTAGAATTTCATTTATATAACATATTTGAGATTAGAGTTGATTTTTGGGTGTCGTTTCGTCTGTTGTGGTTTTCCCCTAGCTATAGAGAGATTTTCCTTGTAACATGGCCAATGATAGGATGCCACATGGAGCAATCATATGGTGCCATGTGGAACCTTCGAGAAGTCCAAGTTGGCCTAAGGATTAAAATAGTTGGAGTCGAAAGGAATCGAACCTCTGACCTCCTTGCACAAGCTAACAACTTGAACCATATTCCATGACCAATTGGGCTAACCGTTCCATAGAATATTCCAATGGGTATTAATGCATTTATTTACATATAAATGTAATATGCCAAAATATGGAGTCTATGGGGATTGAACCTCGAACCTCCATTCCACATAATCCACGACTTAATATATAGCGTGCCAACCATTACACCAAATGGTTATATTGTTATAACCAATGGAATAAATAAATTTTATTACTGATGCATGGAGTTCAGATAGTAGTTGGGGCCCATGCCCTATTTAATGGGACACAACCAAATGCGGCTACACATAGAGTAAAAGGTATGGAATTACGTGCATATGTGTCTCGAAGTTTGTGCGAGAGGGTATCTAAACTTTGGGTTTGCACTGTAATGCATGCCAAAGGGTTCCTTAACGAAATTATATAGTGTTTATACTCATTTTTCTCAAAATTCTGAGAGGAATTCAACGTTGTACTCTGTTTCTGAGTCTGAACAATGAGTTAAAAGGTCATTGTAAAAACACAAGCATTTGAGCATTAATAAAGTAGTCTCGATTGGAAGCAGACCCAGAGATGTAGCCCAATTTGGGTGAACTCTATTAACAAACTTGTGAATGTGTTATACTATTGTTGTTCTATTTTGCTAAGTTATTTTGCAAGTTATTTATCATTGAAGTAATTATTGATAGATAAGTGAATCCATATGTGTTATGCAAACAATCAAAGCGATCATTATTATTTCGAATCAAGTTAGATGTTTATGTGTAATTAAGAAATAAATTAGCATCTAAGCATTTTCGGATCCTTAACCCATAAGAAAAATACAAAATTATCCTCAAGGGACTACAATGGATTTTCTCTAGCCTTTACACTCTCATTATATGTTCACACACCTCATTTGTATCAATATATGACCCTAACTAGTGTGCCATCCCTTGTCTAGTCAAACTTGATAAGAAGAGAAAGGGATTTCAAATCTTAACTACTAATAATCGTTGTTACACATTCTTCCTTGAAAGGAATCTGTCATAATTATGTAAGGAATCCATCATAATGTTGTCATTACTATGTAAGAAGAATCTATCATAGAATGTGTGATAACCTTACATTGACCAAAAGTATAAAATTCCAAGTGTTATTAGTATAAGGAATATGTCATAAGGGTGTGAGGGAATCTCTCCCATGTGGCACACCCATATTGCAAGGAAACCCATCCAACACTCATGTGACCTCTTCCTAGGAGAGCAACCAAAAACTAACACTCCCTCTTTATAAGGAAGGTGTTTTCCACCAAGTAGAGCTTTTCTCTCATATTCTCAAACTTCCCCTTTATAAGGGGCTTCCTTAGAATGTCAATGAATTGCAAATCAATGGGGACATAATCAAGAAAGATATCTCCTTTATGTACTCTACCAGATATATATGTTCTTGGAGTGATCATGAAACACTAAATTCTCCAAGATGCAACTCTAATTCTCATAGTACACAACTATGGCCTGCAACATCTGATTGATCAACTCTGCAATCAAATTTGTAATTCAAGTGGCCTCACAACATGTCGATGATTCTACTATATACTTTGCTTCACTTGAATTGAGTGCAATTGCCCCTTTCTTCCCATTTGAACCAAGAAGTCATACATAATCCAAGTTGAAATGATAATGGGAAGTACTCTTCTCGATGCTTTCATATTCCACCCAATCGAAATCTACAAATCCATTTAACAACTCTCTACCTCCCATATACCTCATGCCATAATGAGTTGTTCCCTTTATATCTCTAAGCACATGCTTGGATTTTTTCTTAAAATTTCTAGGTTCAACCATGAATTGGATAAAATAATTCATTGAAAAACAAATTTTATCATAGTTTTCACAAAATACATAAGGGAATCATTGATCAAATTCTTATAAAAATATGGATCTGCCAAATTGGTTTTTAAATCAACAGGTTAATTCAGATTTGGCACTATAGGAGTGACTAAGGGTTTGTAGTGTAGCATTTGAAAATTCTTTAGAATCTCTAGTATGTACTCCCCTTGCCCAAGTAAGTCTCCACCTGCACCCTGTGAAACCTCTGGAACCAAAAAGTAATGCATACAACCAATGTCCTTCATGTCATATTTGCTTGCCAACTTCTTCTTGCTCCATGCAATGAGATTCTCAGAACTACCTATAAGAATAAGATCATTTACATAGAAGACCAAAACAAGCAAATAATATGTACAATAAAGATCATGATTTGTTCTAGTGTCGATGAAGCCCAACTTCAATAAGTACTCATAAATCATTGAGTACTATGCACATGGTGCCTGCTTTAACACATTAAGGGCCTTCTTCAATTTGCACACATGGGAATCTTACCCAGGCACTTCAAAACCTCTTGGTTGATTAATGTGTACCTCCTTTTCAATTAGACCTTTAAGATAAGCAATCTTTACATCCATATTATATAAATTTCCACCAAAAATAGATGCATTAGACATGATTACTTTGATATAAGTATAGCTTGTAACTAGAGCAAAAGTCTCCTCCTAGTCAACTCCCTCTTTCTAAGAGAATCCTTCAGATATGAATCCAACTTTGTACTTCTCTATGTTCCCATATGTTGCATGCTTGATCTTTTACAATCATTTGGAATCTATTACATATTTACCCACTAGTCTTGACATAGTTTCCCATACAACATTATTTAGGATGGAGTTATACTCCTTAACCATGGCATCATGCCATACTTGCACTTCATTGGCCTCTTCAAATCTAGAGACCTCTACATCAATTATCTATGACATCAATGAAACATAATAACAATATATTATAGGTGGATGACTCACCTAAAAAGTAGAATTGGGTGCTCCCACTTTCTTTTCTTCCTTCAATGTCTTGGTAAGTCATCTCACATTTTTGGTTGAACTTGATGGTAAGAAACCCTCTCCCTCTAAACTAGGATCTTATTAATCTAAATCTAAGTTTGTTATATCCTTCTGATTAGACTTCATATTATCCACCTTCTCACCTTCTACAATATCCATGGGAGGCTCCTAGGAACTTGAGGAGCATCCATCCTTGTCAAACTTTAAATCTGTAGTTACCATTGTGTTATAATGTAGATCTGATAAGCCTTAGATGTTTCATTGTACCCCACAAAAATAGCCTTGATACTTGAGGGTTCAAAATAAGTTTTCTTCTCGCCAGGCACATGGATATAAATGTGACAACCAAATACATCAAAGCGAGATACATGTGTTTTCTCACCAATTAAGGATTCCTCTGGTGTTTTGTCCTTTCCCTACAAGGACATTGATTTAGAATGTACATAATGGTATTGCATCCTCTACCCAAAGAGACATGGAAAAATCCAAGTCATGGATCATAATCTTAGCTATCTCTATGATGCATTCATTCTTCCTCTCTATGACACCATTATGTTGTAGCTTGTAAAATGTTGAGCACTCAACACACCCTCAAAATTTTGTGAAATTTTGGGGTAGCACTTTTCTTTAATTTCATTCTTATACTTCGATTCTCTCATGGTCATGACTTGTTTCAAGTTATTCTTTTGTTCTCTGCTTGTTTCGGTCAAGTCCCAGGATTAAGATGAATTTTCATTAGAAGAGAGAGAAGTCTAGATCGTTTAGATTTTGAAAAAGGGGTCTTCAACACTTAATATGTTCAATTATTATCGAAACTCCTGACAATACTTGACTTTTCCCAATGCTCGAAAGTTTCCTCTTAAGAGCACCAACGTCAATAAACGGTGAGCATCGCTCGTGAAAACTTGCAGTTGGTGCTAATACACTATCGAGCAAAGGAAATCACCGATGTCGATGAGTATTGGCCATCGACGCCCATCTTCGAACATCGTAAAATCAGCTTAGGGAAAGCCAAGCCCCGACACTGACAAGTGAACTTTTCCTCCAAAAATCGTGGTCGTCTGATTCTAACGAGAAAAACCATCCCAACCATTGATTCCTTAAGTTTGAATTACACTCAATTACAACATAAGGTGAAGCCACGTAAGTGTCTTCAGCGTCACTTTTAACATATCAATCGCCATGTGGATATTCATATTTTCCACTTTTTCAGCCACGTCGGCACTAACACGCCATTAAATACATAACACCCATACCTCCAACACACCTTGCCAGGTCACCCAGGTAGGCCAAGTCATCAAGTCATGTTGTCAAGCCACGTCAGTTGAATCACGTCATTCATGCCACCTCAAGCTCCATGTCATCATGAGAAATTCACATCGGTCATTGTTGCACCAAATATTTTGACGAAAAGGGTCAAAGGAAGTAATCAAGGTTTGAACTCACTGACATCGATGTTACATCGGTCATAAACAAAAAATATGCGTAGTTGTATTGTGTTTTCAACCGTCGATCACTGATAGCTTATCGACGATGGTGAACTAAGACCAATAAACTACACTTTTTAACACGTGGAAGAGATTTTCGATGACCCATTTTAGTGCATATTTTTACCTATCCTAGCAGGACACGCTGGTTGAGGGGGGCCTCGAACCTCATGTCACACGATGTGAATGCCACATCAACATCTCAAAAAAATCACCACAAAGATCACACAAACATGCCTTCCAACACTCATCTTCATCAGGATCAGTGACTAAACATTGACATAAGTCATTCTAACCTTAGGCAAGGTACATATCCCCGATCCCCTATATTAGTAATTGTCTTGCGCCAACTCGTCACTATTCAATATTGTCAATGGACTAACTCAACATTCCTTTTGCACTGTCAATTTACATAGCACAATAACTCCAGAGCATGGTGCCAACGACGTAATTAATTCCCAAAGATCCATAAGGATTTTGTTGTACTCGACAATCGTAAATATAGATGGGATTGGTGGAAACAAACTATTTGAATTCGATTTGGCTTGTTCATTTTTGTTTACATAGATCATTTGAGGGTTTCATGCTGTGGGGAATTCTTGAAGAACCAAGTGTTGAGCTCGTTCGAGCTAACTGTTGTCGTATTTTCTTTCAATTCCGGGACTGGTAAGTGCTAAAGGAAATAAAACTCCATCTCGCTCAGGTATTTGGTTCTTATGATAAATATATTTCTTTCAACGGTGTTTGATAGATAGAGAAGCGAATTAATTTTTTTTTTTGTAGGAAAAAATGCCTCCTCGAAGACCAACAACCCATCAATCACCAAAGATGCCAAAGGGGAAGAAGATACGGGTTGGAGAGGCTTCTAGTCCTACTGCTTCCAGAGAATTGGAGTTCACACCTAAGGTGGATCCTACAATCAAAATATTGCAGAAGAAAACACCACTTCCACCTCCACTCTACAAAGATACAAATACAAGCACGACATGCAAGGTACTTATGCCCACCTAACTTGAACTATACAATAGAATTCACAATGATGATTTTCCCGAATTTACTCTGCATAGCGACCCAAAAGTAAGAGTCTTGGGTGACCATGTCTTCCAAAATATTAAATTATCATGCATGTACATAGTAGCCTTCAGAACCCAGGTTTTACCCTGTGTAGAAACCTTGGAATGGATAATTAACCACACCAAGGCTAACAAGTGCTTGATTAAAGATGTCAATGATCAATGTGTTGGTGTCTTCCTATCAATGGAGGTCAACAAATATAACAAACTCAAGGAGCCTGAAGTTAGTATTAACACTGACTTCGTGGTCGAGCTCTATGAACACCATAATACTAATCAATTGTTGGTGTCCTGAAGGAAGGAATATAGGAAATTTGTGAATAGAGCCTCCGGGTGGTACAATACTATAAACCTTATAGAGCCATGTATGTTCCTCATGGACTTGATATGTTGGTTGTATGGAGAAAAAGATTACTCCAAATTCTCGGAAGCCTGGATGACCCTAGCATATATAGTATCCATATTCAGAAGTGTTTTCAATTGGGGCACCATAATTTCAAAACAATTGAGTATTAGGGTTGAACAAGCACAAAAACCAAAAATAGGATAAGTCCCCACCTTCTTTATGGCCTCCTACCTATTAGATGCAGTGTGTGCTAGAAATGTATTTCTAGGGCTGGGATTAAGTTGGCATATCTCATAATTACCCATCCATGTCTATTTCAATGTTTTGTGGGAGAATAGGTATAAGAAGTCTTATTGTACAATTTGTGATGAATTCATGACTAGGTTATATTTCATAATATTTAAATAGGATTGTCCAAGGCTTTTTGATGCATCAAGAAAGGTCATATCTAGAGTAGGGCATTGGTACCTGGAAGAGAAAAGTACTTACCTTGGGATTTTGGGAGCCACTGAGGCCCCACACCCACTTCCATCTCATGTGCTAGATCAGCTGGTGTTGAGGGATATTTGTTGCCAGACTATCTTGCAAGGCTTCAATGCCTCCCCGGTGAAAGATAATAAAAGAGCATTCACTCCATACAGATTTTATGCAGGCTATCATTTTTTAAAAGACACCACACAAGCCAGGAAGGAATCTCAAAACTAGGTAGAATACAGGTTTTACATAGATAGATACATGACACATGATCCAAAAAACTTAGTGACTCAACATGCTAGTCAGGTAGTATCTCACTAGTCGTATGCACATAACAGTTTTGAAGATGAGATCTTCACTAAAAATGCTCTGGATTAGGAAGAGGTCCTAAGAAGAAAAGAGAAACCAGACCTGACCCGATTCAAGGCCATGTCAGAAGATGAGCAAATAGAATGGTTAGAAAAAATAGCAGGTGCTTCTGTATAGGCACAAAATGAAAATCTAGAGCAAGCAACAAGAAGAGATGAAATAATAAGGCTCTTAGACGAAGCCAAGCTATTATTTTGTGAGCGTGGAGGAAATCATACCATTCAAGTATTAGGTCCACCAATGATAACTCTAGTGATACATATGGGAGAAGGGGAACTAACACCCCCAAGAGACACGCCACCTTAGGTAAATAGTGAACAACCATATGTGAAGCACATATAGGTAGATCAATCGGGACTTGGATTAATAGTAGAGCCCTTGACAGTGACACCAGGCCCAGGTGTGTTGACACCAATAATAGGTGATCTGATTACAATATATGATGACGAAAGTGAGGATATAAACACTGTATCAGTTCCCATCATCAATGAAGTCGCTACAGAAATGAAAGACACCCAACCACCCCAAGGACTGCAACCTATGTATGTGGAAATCAGTTTGGACACAAATAATAATGTCATCACTCCATTGGAACAAGATTCAAAACCTCGGGATGATGGGGAAGGTGGCCAATAAGACAAGGAAGAGAAAGATGAAGGTAATAGGGAAGGTCAATCCTAGAGGAAAAGACCCTATATGAAGAGGAGGACAATGGGGATGATGAAAAACGAGAAAAAGAATAGGAAAATACCCTAGAGAGAGGAGGGAGTGAAGAAAGCTCAGATGCTACATATCAAATTGGAGATGACACACTTAGAAGTGAGGAGCATGAAGAGAAAAATGTTAACAAAGAGAATGGAAAAGCTACAACAGAGTCACCAACTCCTTCTTTCCCCAAAGGGATGACATCACCCTTAGTGGAAACAACAAAGGATGTAACAAAAGGTACCACTGAGACCGAGAAAACAAAATAAATTCTTAAATATGCATAGACCGAACCAACAAGTAGTCTTGGGAAGACTTCTACAACCCCAAACCAAAAGCATGTTACAGGAAGAGATGAGGAAAATGTTAGTAATCGGATACCAGTGGAAGATAAAGGTAAGGAACCATCCACTGAACACTTTCACACTCCAGGTAGCTTGGGAAACACCCTCTCCTAGGATGACCAACCAATTCCAGAACATTTAGATGAGGTGGTCGATGTCCAAGCTAAAGTGTATGACAGGAAGAGACAGGTGGTGGTTAAGAGAGCTAGCAAGAGGAGGAAGCTTACTCTGGATAGTGTTGTGATAATTACTAAGGAAGAAAACATGTTGGATGCTAGACAATCCAAATTAAATGAATTGCTAGGAGCCAGAATGCTTATATCCAATGCTACCATCAATAGGGCAAGAGAAGATGGGTGGGAAACATAGTCCATGAGGGAAGAACTTGTGCATCTTAGACATCAGGTTGAATATTATCAAGACACCAATCGGGCGATCACATTCATAAGGGTTGAGTTCAAAGAAGGCTACAACCAATTTAAATTGGAAAGGGAAGTCTTTATGGCTCAAGTTGTGTGATATCAGGATGAGACTTTGTTGGGATTGATAGCACACAAATACATGATGAGATGGTTTGAGAGATCTCACAAGCCTCTGGCACAAATCGAATATATCATAGAAATCCATAAGGGATGGGGTGAAGAGGAGCATGGCATCAGGATGCTTACATATGGAATCTTAGCAAGATTCCAAAAGGAAGCAGAGTATTGGACATAGCTAGTGGCAGAACCACAACAAAATATGTAGGACAGATGGGAGAAATGTCTCAACAATTGGGAAAATATAAACTAGAGGATGAAAGATATTTGACTCCTTGAATTTGGTATGCCCGAAGAATTCATGGACCTCAACGACATAGTTAAGCAGCTCGAGGAACATGATGAAAAGTTTGAAGCTGATGTTCTTGAAAATAGAACTTTGGAAAAGGGACAAGTGAGGATGTTCACCAATGGCCCGATAGGAGCATTGACAGTCTTGTAGTACTTGAGTGCTGAAATGAATCAGTTCAAAAATCAAGTAATGGAGATGAAAGATGAGCTTAGTACACCAATGCAACAACACCAATTTCCATACCTCCATACCTGCGAAGATATTTTCTCCCAATGGTCCAAATATGATCAAGAAAACTCGTTGAGATGACAGGAAGTATACTAGTAGCTTACACGTGGTTGAGTCCACTCTATTGATTTGTGTGTTTGCTTTAAGTGAACTTTTAAGCTATTTTTAGTATGTTTATTTTTCAAAATTAAGGACATCAACCTCATTTTGAAGGGTCGATGGTTTTTGTAAGGACTGAGAGTTAGACAAAGAATTATTTTTAAAGTTTAATATTGAATCTCATACAACACTGGAGACAAATTTATGCCAATCTTGTGGATAAAACTCGATTTGTGGATTGTTCTGCAAACAGTTATAAGCTACAAGCCTTTTAGTAAGATTATGATTATGTTAAGCTATCATGAATGATTATGGTTTCTAAATGAATGTTGGTTTAGATTCGATGGCATTTTAACATATTACATGCAAACAATATGCATAATTAATTCTAGGTTATCTGTCTTTACATGTGACTTTTGCATAAATATTTATTTCTTTTTTAAATGATATTTATCACTTGATCAATGATAGTGTTATTGCTAACATTGGTTAGGCTCATGTATTTTTTACATATTGCTGGCATAAGGTTATCATGTGCCCGATCTTCTTCAATTTAAGTTATTTCTATTTCTATTTCCATTTTTTCCTCAGTTTAAGTTTAAACATTAAAGAAAAAAGTCCCCCCAAAAAAGGACACGTTGCTAGAAAGGAAAATTTCGAAAAACAACATTTAAAACCCATCAAAACTCGTCGGATCATAGATATAGAGAATCACACTAATCTAAACAAGGAAGAGTCTAATTGGGCCTCATCTTTGGGTGCGATTCCTACCGTTGAGTCAAAGGGAATTTATACCCCTCAACATAAGGCATTGTCATCTCCCTCCTAATTCTTGCATCCCTAGAAAATGCATCAAAGTCCTTCAAGGTGTACTCTTGTACATTGTTGTACCTCAACATTTTGATTTTTTTACTTATTTGATTCTCCTCAGGAGTTTCAAACTCTTGAAAATTACTAAAGACTTTATCCTTCATCTTCATAAAGTAAATCTAGGTCTTGGTGGAGGAATCATCAATAAATGAAGTGTAATAAATGTTATCTATCAAAGAAGTAGATGGCATCAATCCACATGAATATAAATGAATCAAATACAGAATCTCTCTTGATATATGCTTGCTAATTGGAAAAACAATGTTTGTTTGCTTGTCAAGTGCACAACCCTTACACACTCTTGGATCCTAGATCTTGAAGTTCGATAATCCCTACACTATGTGCTTCAAGAGTGTTAGCACTCCATAGTGTATGGGACCACATCTCTTGTGCAAAATCTCTCCCAACCTGTCACAATCATTCACTAAAGCACCATGATTCACTAGATCTATAAGCAACCTATACAAGTCACTTTATCACACATATTTGGCCAAGACTCAAATATCCTTTTGGCTATTATGATGACAACTTGCTTATCATCAAACTCAACCACACACTTATGATTTTTCATGGTTTAAATTGAAAGAATATTCCTATTTAAACTAGGAAGCTACAAAACGTCATTCAAATCAATAACATCACATGTTAATGGCATGTAGAAAGAGACAAATTCCACTTTGGTAACTGTATATGCGACATATTTTCCCAACTATAGTTGTATGTCGACCTCTTAATTTTGAAGTTTTCTTAAAGCCTTCTTGTTGAATGTCATGTGTCTGTATGATCCATTGTCCACATAACACTCTACACTAGAGATGACATTAATGGAAATGCATGATACCATGAAAAAGAGAATCCTAATTTTGGATGCTAACTCATCCACTCTAGAAGCTTCTACACTCCTGACAGACTGCTTCTACTGCTTCTTCTTTTCCTTATTTTGAGGACACAAAGATTCATAATGTCCCATCTTGTGGCACTTGAAACATTTCACATGAATTGAGTCTTTCTTCTCGTGCTCTAATGAACATGAATGTTCCTTGTGACCCTTCTTGGGTCGTTCCTTCTTTCCTCCTTTTCTCACCTTAATGATTTGGGATTTTTTGAGATTCTCATTATTTTTGGTTGTGATTTTTGTTGGCATCGCCTCCTCTTGGATGAAATCATCCTAGATTTTCTCAAAAGTATGCACTTTCTTCCAACCATAGACTCCCTGCATAGAATATTACCAAGGCTCTAAGAATCCATTCATTGTGGCACACACCAAATCCTTATTCTTGACCTTCATCCTAATGGTTGCACATAGATATTTGATATGGGTGATATTCATCTAGTAACTAGACACTATGTCTATGTCACTCATGTGTGTGAGTGAGTTGATTCTTCAAAATAAATTTCTAGATGCATTCCCACTTTGATATAGAGTGATAAACATTGGATATATCTCATTATTTGACTTTCCCCAATGCAAGGGATCAAATGGTCCTTCAACAAATCCATAAGGATTCTCTTTTCTTTGGAAACACTCTTTTAATGTGAGGCTAACAAAGTAGAATAAGTGGGAGAAACAACAATCCCTTTTAAAATATCCCAAAGATCTGTCTCCTCCAACAACATTTGTAGTTAGCAGTTCCATGTCACAAAGTTAAAATCACCCTCTACACATAGTCACTCTCTCTCAAAATGAGAGTATTCAACATGAAAAACTAGAACACACTTAAATAAATAGATCAACTAATGAAATCAACCTATCATAGGTTCATGATGCACATGTTAGACAATAGATCCACTCTAATAATTGGAGCTACATGGGAATCTCACCCACAACCTCTCAAAGTCTTGGTGCCTTTCATAGGCACAAATCACTCCAATCTATGGAGTCTTATGAGCTCCACACCCACTAAGATCCTTTGACAACTCCCTCTCACAAGTATCATTCCATTCCATACACGGATCCATAAAATATTAGATGCATAGCTTTGATACCATGTTGTAATTTTACATCCACATGATACATAGATCTACACTCAAAGCATTTGTCCCATAACTAAAATTGAAACTTTGAAACACCAATGAAGTATTCAAATTTGTATATACAAAAGTGACGAATGAAATACTCAAAATTGCAAACACTACATATCAAGAGATGATGTAAGCCCCACAAAAGATGAAATTTGATATACACAAATAACAACATGAATGTAGTGGACAACATGTTGAAGTTCTATAACAAAAACCATTATCTTCTCATTAACATATAATAAAAATGCAATACTATCCTCAAGGGACTATAATGG
>JZKD02S2026161.1:3273-14359 GCA_000966675.3 Picea glauca
TGAAGAAACATCATTTTCTCAAGGAATTTCATGTAATGTTATGTTGCTTAGATTGTTTTAAGGACTCACTCCTTGGAAATAACACATTAGCACCATTTCATTGAGCTATCCACCTATCGATTGAGTGGATGTGCTAGGATTTCTTTCACCATCATTCTCATTTTCTTATTGTAAGGAGAGCAAGTTTGTGAGGGCCTCAAGAGCCTTCCATTGGAGAAAGAAGGGACTCATAGTGCCCTTTCTTCATTGTGCTTTGATTTCATCAATTGATCAGCCTAAAAAAATTGGTGATATTGGTCTTTTGTGTTTGTTATTTCTTTTTTCATATGCTCATAGTTTTAGTTTGTTTTAATTTAATTCTTGCTTATAGTTTTGTTGTTATTTTTCTAACCCTTTCCTCTACAGCTGTCATACTCAGCAAGACCCAATTGGGCATGTAAGCACCCCTTATTTTCTCACCAAGTGACAAATTGGGTGCAAACAGATGGTCCTCCCTTGATGATGGTGAGGAGGTATATATATTGAGAGGTTTTCCATTCATATGAAGCAACTATTCAAGTGTAGATTGTGTAATTGATGTGGTTGTTAATATTTTTTCTTATTCTATAATAGATAGGGATGGCCTCTAGCATTATTTTTTTTATATGCATCTTCATAAGAGAAAGGGACAGGTTTATTTTTCATTGTCCCTTCCGAACAAATAAATTATACCCTCCTCCTAAAGGTTCTAATCTTAGAATAAAATTCCTCCCACCAATTCTCCTCCAATACTTCCTCCTACTTTTATTAGCAATATTTCTCTCTTTCTTATTTCCTATGAAAAAAACTCCATACAATAAGGAGGACCACACATTGTAAGGTGTCAAAGAACCATATCCTATACTCTTGGAAATTCCAAGAAAAACCCTTGCTAGAGATAAAAATTGTAGTAAGAGGCAACACCATCCAAGCCAAGTGAGTGGTAAAATAGATAGGGAGGGAGGAAAGCAAGTAATCACTTTATGTTTTATTAATGTCTCTGTGAAACTTAGTTAGTGAAGTAGAACATAAAGAGGTCATACAAATTGCAAGTAGTCTTCTTATACTTGAAATCATCAACTAACCTAAATTTAACTAAGTCATTACATCTTATGCAAGTGAAGTATCGGAAAAGAATGTGAAATATACTAACATCCTAGTTTCACTTAATTTGTGGAAGTGGAGTATAAATATATAGGTTGTTTGGATTTCCTAAAAATTATTTATGTATAAGGTATTCTATTAGTGTCCTAGTTTCACAGAGTGGGATCAAATAGATGAAGTAAGAGAGAAAGAGACATTTGCTTGTTGTTCTAATGCTTTCCCTAGACTTTGTATATCTAAGGTATTCTACTAATGAGGTGGGTTGTCAAAGGATTGTAACGGTACACATAGGAGAAGATCCTACATGTGGGATTTGAGGGGGTGCACCATGATATTCCTAGAGTAGGTTGGAGTCTTTAAAGATGTTGGGTCCCATCTCTATGTAAGATGGGAGGTATTTGTTAGCTCCAATTGTGTGCAAAATGTTGTTGAAATTGGTAGGTTCCCTAGGCTTACAACATGTAGGTTGGTCCAAATTAATGATATTTCCATCATGAGAAAAAATCATGGTTTGGAACACTAAATATGATACCACCATCATGGATTATATATATTCATGTCCAAGAATAATGTAATCAAGTGGAGCATTGATCATATGAAAACAATGGGCATATTTCATGTTTGTTTCATCAACACGAGTCCTCTGAGAAATTTATATCATGTTCTTTGTTCTTTGGCTTCAAATATTTTGGTCAAGATATGGGTATTTAATTCTTTTATTTATCTGAACCCTAATTATTTTAAATATAGAATTGATTCTGGAAAACACTACTTGCCTCAACATGGCCGAAATCACAATCAGACACCCATATTTAAGCCTATTTTTACCAAAGTTTCTTTGGTTATAAATATGGATTGAGGGAAAAAATAATCAACGAGTTCAAATGGAGGCGAAACAATCATTGAATGGGAGGGAAATCTCAGCAGTCGAACGAGTATCAATGAAAAACTCTTCAACAATTCATGTTGGTCTAATGGAAGCAACACAAACTAAGATCTCATAACTTGCTTCGAGTGCATCAACAAATTGCGATATATGTGATCACCAGAACAATATATGGATTATACAATAAATTCGTATTAATCGACATTATCCTTGATAAAGTGACACTCTTCCAACTGAGTATAATATATTTTGACCCAACTCATTTATTTGGAAAAACAATTAACTTGGAAAATTCATTTGGCATATGCAATTTATCTTGGGCACACATGCCTACAAAGTATCTAAGCAATACAATTGGGAGATCGAAGATACAAATTATATTGATTGTTGGAAATACTATATTCTAATTAGAATCCATCATTGTGAAAAACTAATGCAGGTCAATTGCTTTATCTTTATATGGTCTCCCATGCCAAAATATGATGCCCATACAATGAGGAAAACCCACAGTGATCCATATAGCCTCAGTGAGCTAAGGGTTGTTGCACACAGGCTTACCTAACTTTTGATGGCTAAGTTAATGAATTTTGTGGGTAAATGACATCGATTGTCGAGAATTAGGGACAAAATTAGAAGCTTGGAAAAGTCATTGTAACATATAGTGAATATCAGCCATCAATCTCAGCTCTAGTGGAATGGATGGCCTGAATTCCTTAGCAAAAGATTTGGTGAATTCAAGCATGTATTAGATATTAAAGGGAGCATATTGTTGATGCATTGTGAGGTATATAGATTTGAGAAAGCAATTATTGATGCCAATGAAACAAAGTAATTCTTGTATTAAAGAGGAACAATTCTACAATGTGTTATAGCATGAAGTGTGTACATATAAATCAAATGCAGAACCACAAAATTGAAGCAATCACATAACGATAAAACTCTCAATTCACACACAAATTTCGCATTGTAAACTCAACATCTAATGGATATTTATTACTATCAAGAGATATTTATAGAGGGGTGAGATATATACATCATTTGTGTGTTGTTACTCACCAACAGTGCAATTTGCAGATGGCCATGGCTTAGAGACAACTTCACTCTGTGTGGATAGGCTTCTTGATTCTTTCATCCTTTGAGCAAGTTTCACTCTTCAAGCTCCCATTTCTGCCATTATTCTTCCCCAATTCTCCTTGCATCTCCCTTCATTGATGTGTTCACTACATCCTTCATTTAATTTAATGGGATTCCTTCGGAAGGACAATCATCACACAATTCATTTTTTATTCTAATTTTTCCAAAAAGACAAACTAAAATCAAACAAAACATTACATACTTATTGCAATTTAAAAACAAAAAAGGGTTTTTTCAAATATCTTATTTGGATCACACCTCCCCATTTGAAGGATTTTGGTCCCCAAAATATGGACCATTAAGGAGAAAAATGTTGATTTTTCCTGAACCTAGCACCTGACAATTAACTCAAAATCAAAATGCTTTATTTATTAAATGCACAACTAGGTTATCAACTAAACATAAGAATGATAGTATCATCCTATGGTAGATAGTGCTTAGGAATGGTGTCATCCTCTGGTAGATAGTACTTAGGAATGATGTAAATGACAATGTAAGACATCTCTATAAGTTTTGTGGAATTTTGTCAAGTCTAGATAGTTTTTTTAATTAATTAAAATTGCCTAAGGTTGGGTAATTTAATTAATTATTTTTAATTATTTTTGATAAAAATTGTAAAAACTAGGTCCTTGGATTTTTGATAGGGGTATTTGTGCTCAAAAGAAATGGAATGAGACCCCCTACACCCTTGAACTAATTTTCAGCTCAATTGGACAACTTTTGCTAGGTGTTTGTCCATAGGGAGTCCAGGTCAGTCAAAAAAACAATTTTAATTGCTAAGCTTGACATGGTAAAAATGTCATTTTTTGTAATCTTGAGCAAATTGAGTAAAGTAAAGGTGGGATATGATGAGAAAACATATTCTTAACCTTTTCCAACCCTCACATCACCCCCTCACCTAGCCATTAAGCAAAAATGTCACTTTCCCTAGAGAGTGTTGACTGCCCATTTAGCACCAGTAGTCAACTCATGTGCCATGAAGAGATGCATCATAAGATGGCACGTTGTCAAAGACTTTTTGGTTCTACAGGGCAGTGTTTGGCCCAACACTTATTTTTGTAATTGGAATTTCCACACCCCTGCGTGGGTTAATAATGTAATAGGTCTGCATGAGGCATGTCTAGGTCAGTTACCTTGGGGTCGGTTCACTGGGAGAGTTCCTTTCACCCGTGGTTTTTTATCCTCAGGTCATCAGTTGGGCTTTTCAGCCTTACTGATTTCCCTTGAGTTTTTCCCTCACACTTTGCATATGTCCTCCAAAGTGGTGAACGGCATTCTAGTGGGCTTATGTTTTGGTAACTATATAGGGAATTCATTGTAAATGACCATGCAAGACATCATAGAAAGTTTCACAGGATTGCGTCAAGTCTAGATTAGGTTTTTTTAATTAATTAATTTTTAATTAAATTTCCCTAAGTTTGGAGGTTTAATTATTTAATTAATTAATTGTTTTTGAGCAATAATTGTAAAAACTGGATCCTTGGACTTTTTATAGGGGTATTTGTGCTCAAAATAAATGGAATAGCACCCTCTACATCCATGGACCAAGTTTCAGCTCAGTCGGACAACTTTAGCCATGGGTTAGTCCACCTGGAGTGTCAGTCAGTCTAAAACAACAATTTTAATTGCTAAAGTCCAAACATGGCAAAAATGTAAAATTTGTAATAATGAGTTTAAGGATGTGAAATGGTGGAATAAAAGTTAGAGAGAGCCTCCCTAAGCATAACATAACCCTCCCAATCTTTTCCAACCTATTCTAACCCCTTACCCACCTTCTACACTCAAAAATCACACCCCCCTAGGGGGATTAACGTTTTTCCTTGGTGGAGGTTGTTGTGACTTATTTGGGGCCCCCTCTTATGAGTTATGACTCCTTTTAACCCCCAAATCACCTCCTAGGGTGATACCACTCCTTTTTTCTCATTAATCCCCCTCCATTCCTTCATTTTCACCCTTTTTTTGCCCCCTCCAACAGGAGTTACGCCCCCCTCTTCTAGAAACTCCACAAATGAGTTTTTAAAAATTATTTGAGACCTCTCACCTTCCTTGGCATCAATCCCAAGGCCTCCCAAACCTCTTTGCTTTATCCCAACACCTCCTACATTTTTCTACACCCTAGATCTAGCTTTCAAACTCTAGATGGTGTGCCCTAGCCTTGAGATCTACTCATTTGCTTGGTGGTGAACACTTGGCTTAGATCCAAGAGAGGTATGTTTGCCTCTCCAAGTATAAATGTATCTCTTTTCCCCTCCCCAACTCACCATATCTTCAACTATTGTTATGCTACTTGATTTTCCTCTCTCTCTCTATTCATTTCATTTCATTTCATTGTCATTTTTGCTCTAGGGTTTTGGAGTATTCCTCTCCAAGAACACTCTCTTTGGTAGTAATATTTTGGAAGCTTTGGAGGACAACAAGAAGAGTAATGCGTATGCTTATTGTTCTTATGCATGGGAGGTAATATTGTTTAATGTTCTTTCTTGTTTCATGCAACACTAGATCTTAGGTAAAGTGTTATCTAAGTAGGCTTGGTAGAGCATATGTCTATTGGTATATATATCTTGATGTTTGAATTAAATTGAAGTGTCATTTAATTTAATTACATCAATGTATTGTCTTTTGTATGCTTGGATTTGAAAGGATATTGCAGGTTCATCTCCAAAGTTTCATTGGGAACTACTTCTAGAAGGGAAGGGTCACTTGAAGCTTTTTCATACTCCAATTATCTAGATCTATTACTTTTCTCTTATATTGGTGTACATCCATCTAATTTTCAGCTAGCATATCTTGATTTAGATAGGTCAAAATCACATAAATTTTATATCTTGTATTGTGGAAAGTTCTTGTCCCCAAAGGGAAAGGATTTCCTTAACATTATTTGGTTGTTTGTAGCCATCCTAGCAAGCAAAACTTGTTGTTTTTTACAGGTATATCAGATCTAGTTGGAGGTTCTTGGCTGCCCCAAAGAGACACACACAACACTTCAAGACCCCTTGGGGGAGTTTGGTAGCTATCTCTAACCCCCTCTTGTCTTTTCCTAGCCTAGAAGTGCACTTTTTCCTCTTGTTTGTTTGATTGTTCAAGCTTAAAGTGTAAGAGGGGAAGTGGTACGGGCTCCCCTCTTCTTTAAGCTTGTGGGTAGGTAGGACGTAGGCTAGATCTAACATTTTTTTCATTTTTTGAGTTTCTTTCTAGCTTGGTTGTGAGGTTTAGAAGGTGTGGGCACCTTCTCAACCTAGGTCGTGGGGTTTGCTTGCTTGATTGTAGATTAGATGGTAGCTTAGCTCACTTTTCTATTTTGCTTCTCTTTCATGGTTTGCCCTAATAACTAAGATCTCAAAGAAATTTAACTTAACTAAGCAAATATAACTTAATAACCTACCTAGTTGGGGAGGAATACCCCAAAGAGGTAAGGCTAAGTGTTAATGCTTTACTTTCGATGTGATGTGATGTGATCTAATGTTTAATATGTTCATAATTCTTATGTTCTAGATCTATCTCATTATCTTAAGCCTATTGGGCAACACACCTAAATAATTTAACTAGATCTTTCTTAGTTTCATTTCAAGCTTCATATTTTCTTACTTATGCACATGGTTTAATCTTAATTCTTTATATCTCTTAAGTTCTTAACAAGTAATTGGTTCATGGGTTAATTTTTTATATCTATTGGAAGCCACTTACTTGGGCTTGAAATATGTTGAATGGTTAAGTAGGCAAACACTATAAATCTTCTTTCTTCTCTTTAAGACAAGTTGTTCTTTCCATTGATCTATAATTTCTTAGCAAACTTCTATTGTGCATGTGATAACATATTTAATTCTTACAACCATCTCTTATTTTTCTTTACATGTGTTGACATTTACTCATTGGTTTAAGCTTAAGCAACACACTAATAAAGCTAATAACAGTTTCGGCCATATCACTAAATTGCACTTAAAAAGTGCCTTAAAATCTTCTAAACACTCTAAAAGTCACCTAAAAGTCTACCTAATTATTATATATACTTAATAGACTATTTTAGGGTACCTTATACCACCATCTTCACCATCTAAAACAGGGCTTGAGGAAAACAACAGAGGGTAGTGGCAAGGGACTACTCCATGATGCACCAGGTGTGTGTCCTCTCCGGGAAGTACTCTTGTTTTGGGCTGACTGGTTCTGCTAGGGTTGGCCTCGTTGCCATACTATCTTGAGCATCCAACAGTTATTTGGTAATAGGAGGAGGAGGCTTTGGTAAAAGCTAATAAAACTTGTTAAATCTTAAGAAAAGCCTAGCTATTAAACCCTAGACCTAATCTAATAAAACACTTGGGGGTTTAATAAATTGAGAGTATAGGTCTTCTTTAACAATCTTCATAACAACTGTGCTTAACTCTTCTTAATCTTTGGAATTTGTTATTGAAGTAATGTGTTGATGATGATCTCTTATATGTGGTGATATGCTTTGATGCTTTGATATTTTGTATCATGCACACATAGAAAATAAACATGGTTAGTTTGCTTTGTGTAAATTGTATCTCTACATTCTTTATTGTAAGTAATTGTACATGGTATTCTTTCATTGAATTATTCTTTTGTAAAATTTTAAGTAACTTGTAATCTTTTATAATGAACAACCCTTGAACATAGTTGATCCCTTGCCCAATTTCTAGGCACTAGTCTTAGTTGACCTAGGGAAAAGGCTTGCTTTTCATGCTAACATTTGCATCTTGCATGGTTTTCTTAGCATCTTAGGATTAGAATCCCCTCTAACCTTAACAAATTAAAATGAACTCCTAGAACCTAATTCTAACACATCTAGTAACTAAGGTCTACCCCCTTTGGCTTCCCTAGGAGTAAGCCTAGACGGAAAAAGTTCCAGTCAAGGTGACAACGTGGACTATGAATCTAGGCATTGTGCCTCCAAGGACACACTAAGTGAGCCGGAATTAGCTCACATTTGCAAGTGTGTATAAGGACCCCAACAGAGAGGTGTGCCCCCCTTCTAGAAAGTCTCCAAAAAGTAAAAAAAATAATAATAAACTTAATGGGAGACTTATTATATCCCTTGGTGCGCCTCCCTAGACCCTACAACTCATCATTTGACTTTTCAAAGATTTTCCAACTCACTCCAAATCATTGCCACTTCATCCATCCATGTCAAAACCCTAGAGTTGCCCCCCTTTCTTGAGATTCTCACTTTGACTTGGGTTTTGACACTTGGCTTTCATCCAAGAGGGGTAACTTTGTCTTCCCAAGTATAAATAAGAGCCCTTCCTCACTCATTCCTCACCATCTCTTGAGCTATTTTTATGCTACCATTTTCTTTCATCATCCCTCTCTCATCTTCCATTTTGCTTTCACTCATTCTTGCTCTATTTTGGAGAGGAGATTGTAACAATTAGTTGTTGCAACTTCCTCATTGGGTAATAAGAAAAGATATTTGGAGGACCTTGGTGTACATAATATTTTGTCTTGGTGCACATGATTTGGAGGTGATCTTGTTCCATGTGTTTTTTTTTTTTTGAGATCTAGAGTAAATATCTAGAACAAATTAGTTTGTTTGGATAGATCATGCAATAGTGTAGTTTTAGATCTACTTGAGTAGGATAGTAAGTAGTGAAAATTAGTTTGTATTACTTGTTTATCTTATCAACTATTTTCTCTTATCTCACATTGGCTTCACAAGTTGCAGGTTGTTTCAAGGGTTTGTAAGGTTGGCTTCAAGTTGGAAGCTCTCCTTCATAACCTAACTTAAACTCCTCTCTTTCTTGGTTATTATATTTCTGCTCATACATATTAAAATCTTGGTTTGATAACACTCTTAGATAGGTCAATATATCATTTTATATTCTGAAATTTTTATGCAAAAAAATTATGTTGAAAAACATAAATTTTCTTAAATTTTATGTGTTTTGCAACATTTCCAGCAAGTAATAGTTTGTTATTTTTTGTAGGTTCTCGCCATATCTAGGGGAAGTGTTGCCCATTTGTAGACACAAAACACACAAAGGATCCCTCCTTTGATTGGGTAACAATTCCCAACCATTTCCCTTTATTTTCTAAGCATTGTAGCAGGCCCAAAAGGGGTCCCCAAGTGGCTTGCATTCTCATTTAAATTTTCAACAAGTTTTTTATTCTTTGCCCCACTTGTCATTAGGACAAGGTTGTGTGGCTAGGTTTCTTTAGTTTAGTTTTTTATTTTTTCAACCCCCTTTGGCACAAAATAGGAAGGCTTGCCTCTACCTTGTGACATTCTGAGTGGTTTGTATTTAGGTTTTTCCTTTCAATTTTTTCTTTCATTCTTTAGTTGCCTACACCTTGGATGTAAAGTTGGCATAGCCAACCCCCAAAATCGTAAGGCTAAGTTAGTTATCTATTTATAACGTGTTGTGCTAAATGGATTAAAATCATCTAGAAGTAGATATCACACCACTAATGCTAGCTTAAGCCCATGGAGGCATAGGATCTATCTTATGCTTTGAGTTTTCTTTTATTTTGCAAGTTTTATCTCTCAAGCATCTATCTTTTGGAAAATATCATGGGCATGTAATAATGGTTTAAGGAAACTTAATTCTTTTTCATTTCAAGATATTGTTAAGTTTCTTTCTATGATTTTCAAGTAACAATCTTATGGTTTATATATTCACTTCTTGGAAGTTTAATATTTCGGTTTTGACACCTTTTTCACACTTTTTGGGCAAGCAAATCTCACTTTTACACACCTAAACACAAAAATTAACTTAGTACATAGGCCTAATAATAAACTAGACTTAATAAGACACCTCTATTGACCCAACATTTCCATTTAAACGAGGACTAGAGGAAGAAACAAAAGGTGATAGGCTGGGGACGGTCTTGTGGCGCTCAACGTCCTGTCCGGGAGTACTCTTTTCCCTTGGATTGACCTGTGGAGCTAGGGTAGGATTTCTTGTCATACTTCTTGAGCACCCAGCAGTTACTTGGTACAAGCAGGGGGAGTATTGGGTTGACACTTATCTAGGAGTCACTCTTAAATTAACAACTTAATCAACTCCTTAATCCACTACACAACTTTGGGCATCAACTTGGTATATCACTTGTGGTTGACATTTAACTAATCTTGCAAGCAAATTTCATTTCACACTTACTTTTCATGCAAGTTTAATTTATGTGTTATGGATTAATAAACTAAGTAGTCATAGTTGTGCTTTTGGACACTCTCCCTTGAAGATTTTATTTCCAGTTAATTGGTGTTCATATCATGGGTTTGGTCCCTCAAGAAGTTCAACATCCTTTGGAGGCACTCTCTTGTTGGATCTTGTGTAAACTTGTTTTTCATTGAAAGAAGTCACATAGAGTAGGGCATCCCTTTGGGAGACACTCTATTGTTGAGCATGCTAGGCTTGATGTGTTGGTAAATGTTTCATTTTGAGTATCTTTAATTTCATGCACATACAAGTAAATTCAATTAGTGTTTTTGTAAATCATTGTATCTTGTTTATATCTTTTGCTTATAGTTGTATCATTTTTTCATTTTGTATTTAGTTGTAACTCTCTATATCTAATTTTGTTGTGACGTAGCTTCTTTATTTGTAATATTTGTAATATTTTGTAACATGGTGTAATCTTTGTAATCAACATCCCTCAAACTTTAGTTGACCCCTTTCCCAATCTTAGGCACTAGTCTTAGTTTTCCTTGGAAAAGGCTTGCTTGTCATCTTGAATTGCTGCAAATTGCATTGTTGCCTTTGCATCATAGGCTAGAACCTTGTAACTAATTAAAACTAACTACTAGAATTTAAATGTTAATCTCATCTAGTAACTAGATTCTACCCCCCTTGGCTTCCCTAGGAGTAAACCTAGACAGAAGAGGTTCAAGTCAAAGTGACAACGTGGGCTTTGAACCTAGGCATTGTGCCTCCAAGGACACACTAAGTGAGTAGGAATTAACTCATGTTTTCAAGTTTGTATAAGGAAGGC
>JZKD02S2026161.1:19674-47730 GCA_000966675.3 Picea glauca
GTTGTATCCCTTCATTTGCTGGATAATAATAAAGGAAGGACCTGACAATTTCTCTGGTGGACGTAGCCCACACTGGGTGAACCACGTAAATCTGTCTCTCTCTTGTATTGTGTGTATTTTGTGTTTTGTTTCTGCATTTGTTTTATTTTATTGCTCCGCGGTCATGTTTTCTAACATTATACAATAACCAACTTACACACATAAATCTCTTCATTTTCCCTAGCAACACCCTACCACCCTGTTTTCTAGCCACAACTAGATGGAAGCTACAACTCCCAGTATTCAAGCACCAACTTGAATAAAAGAGGACCACAATCCTCCCTAGCACCACCCTACCATCCTGATTATATATCTTTGCTTGAATAATACCTTACAACAATACAAATATTTCAACATTTACCACTTATTCTCTGTTCTGCAATTTTGCTCTGCTTCTGTCTATTCATGCTTGGCTCCACTTGTTGTCTATTTCCATCTGCTCTTTCTCTATTCTTCTCATGCTCTTAGGTTCTTGTACATTCTTCTCTTTTCACCATTTCTGTTCTATCCAACTTATGTTCTTCATCCCTGAATTTTTTTTTCTCTCTCTCTCTGTTCATAATGTAATTTTCATTACATACAGTTCAGCTCATTTTACAGAGAAACGACAACCTCACTCTGTCATGGAATTTTTTTTGTTGTATATACTCTCATGATCTGTTACACTACGAATCTAAAACACCCAAGAACAATGATTCAGTTAGTATAACTGAATCATAACTGATCAAGAAATCACGAAGTGAAATAGTAACCCTTCAATTAGATTGTCGATTTAATCATCGTCGTTGGATTATACGTGCAGAGGATTTTCAACTTTTCAATGTGTAAAATATAGTGTTTATGAGCGTAAGGTTTCTATCCACATGACCACTAGCTATGACCACTCTCCAATAAAAAAAAGGTGCTTCGCAACTTCGTACTTCAGATATTCTGCTGCAGGTCACCCCGACTCTCTCAACTCCCAAAACTCTGAGGTAGAGCCTAGCAACGCTAGGTCCTTCCCCTATTCTCCATTGATGTGACCAAAGGCTATGACTTGGGGCCAATCACTTTGGGACTTCATGTTTCTTGAACTCACGAGTTATCTCTCCTCCTTTCTCTGATGTCCGAAATTTCAAACTTTGTCGTGCCTGATCAACGGTCCACGACCCTCAGTGATCCGAAGACCTAGATCTCCTCTTCGCACTTTGGGACTTCGCGTTTTGCGATGTCGAAATTTAGTCTTGTCAGATCAATCGTCCATGACTTTCCTCGATCCAATGGTCCTGATATCATCGATAATTCCGTTTGTTTTCATGCACCGATACGAATGCGTGCCATAGATCTATCATCCATGATAATCAACGGTTCCCGATGTAGTTTCTTTCAAACCTTTGTCTCGTGATTTCTTATTTCCTTCTTAACATTCTCAGTTGACATCAATTACAACACTGAAAAAACACCAAACAAATAACTCGCCAACACTCTCTCCCACCTAAACCTAAAGGTTGACTTCCTCTAGATTGTTGACTCTCCCTCTCAGTCTATTATCTCCCTCTGAAGTCTGACTCCCTCTGAGCCTGCATGTTAGAGACCTAACCTCCCTAACCCCTAACGTAGGTATTTTTGACTACCCATTTAGCACCGATGGTCAACTCATGTGCCATGAAGAGATGTATCATCAGATGCAACATTATTGAAGACTTTTGGTTCTATGGGCTGTGTTTGGCCCAACACTTATTTTTTGTATTTGGAATTTCCGCCCCTGCATGAGTTAATAATGTAATAGGTCTGCATCAGTCATTTCTAAGTCAGTTACCTTGGGATCATTTCACTGGGAGAGTTCCTTTCACCGAGGTTTTTTTATCCTCAGGTTATCATTGGGTCTTCCAGCCTTAATGATTTCCCTTGAGTTTTTCCCTTGCACTTTACATATGTCCTCCAAAGTGGTGAACGACATTCTAGTGGGCTTATGTTTTGGTAACTATATAGGGAATTCATTGTAAATGACCATGCAAGACATCATAGAAAGTTTCGCAGAATTTCGTCGAGTCTAGGTTTTTTTTTCAATTAATTAATTTTTAATTAAATTTCCCGAAGTTTGGAGGTTTAATTATTTAACTAATTATTTATTTTTGAGCAATAATTGTAAAAAATAGATCCTTGGAATTTTGATAGGGGTATTCGCTCTCAAAAGAAATGGAATAACACCCCCTACATCCATGGACCAAGTTTCAGCTCAGTCGGATAAATTCAACCATGGCTTAGTCCACCCGGAGTGTTAGTCAGTCTAAAACAACAATTTTAATTGCTAAAGTCCAAACATGGCAAGATGTAAAAATTGTAATAATGAGTTATATGATGTGAAATGATGGAATAAAGGATAGAGAGAGACTCCCTAAACATAACCTTACCCTTCCAACCTTTTCAAACCTATTCTAACCCCTTTCTCACCTTCTACTCTAAAAAATCACGCCCCCCTAGGGGGATTGACGTTTTTCCTTGGTGGAGCTTGTTGTGACTTATTTGGGGCCCGCTCTTATGAGTTATGACTCCCTTTAACCCCCAAATTACCTCCTAGGGTGATCCCACTCCTTTTTTCTCATTAACCCCCCTCCATTCCTTCATTTTCACCCTTTTTTTGACCCCTCCAAGAGGAGTTACGCCCCCCTCCATATAGAAACTCCACAAATGATTTTTTTTAATTTATTTGAGACCTCTCACCTTCCTTGGAATCAATCCCAAGGCCTCCCACACCTCTTTTCTTGATCCCAACACCTCCTACATTTTTCTACACCCTAGATCTAGCTTTCAAACCCTAGATGGTGTGCCTTAGCCTTTAGATCTACTCATTTGCTTGGTGGTGGACACTTGGCTTAGATCCAAGAGAGGTAGGTTTACCTCTCCAAGTATAAATAGATCTCATTTCTCTCTCCCAAATCACCATATCTTGAGCTATTGTTATGCTACTTGATTTATCTCTCTCTCTCTCTTGTCATTTAATTCATTCTCATTTCATTCTAGCTCTTAGGTTTTGGAGTATTCCTCTCCAAGATCTATCTCTTTGGTAATAATATTTGGAAGCTTTGCAGGACAACAAGAAGGGTAATGCATATGCTTGTCATTCTTATGTAATGGAGGTAATACTGTTTAATGTTCTTTCTTGTTTCATACAACACTAGATCTTAGATAAAGTGTTATTTGAGTAGGCTTAGTAATGTGTATGCTTATTAGTCTATAGATCTTGATGTATGATTTAAATTGAAGCGTCGTTTATTATCATTGTGTTATCACTCCAAGAAAATCCATAGGGTTGTAGGCTAAGGATGCTTGGTAACTTAGAAATAATGTGTGTATATGCTTGGAACAATGGGGTCTTTAATGATCAATGTAATAGACAACTCATACATCTAAAGAAACAATGCTTTCAGGAAACAATAATCAGATCAAGTAAATTGAAAGGAGAGGATGAAGAACACTATTCTTGATTKCCAAATACAACTGAATGTAGGGCTTAATGCAAGATAGAGAGAAATCCTTTAATTTCAAGTCTATGAGCTCAATAAAGAGATAACAATCTTCATGAACTAAAATAAACTGAAACAAAGTACAGAAAGGGAAAGATGGATAATTCTGACATTGAAAACAAAAGGAAACTGAACTTTATTTCTCCAAATAAGAGTCTATACAGTGGCACAAAATATCTCCCAGTTTGAACCCTTGTCTCTTAGAAAAGATAGGCATTTATAGCCTTTTACAATCAGTTTTAAAGATCCTAAAAACTTGGATCTGTATCTAAAAATAGCAATTCAAATCTAACTAAACAACTTGATAATAAAGACTTAATGACTAAACTAGCATTCGAATTGTCTTCAATCTCAAACTTTGACATTTGTATTTTTCAATTTCTAGATTCTGTGGTGTCATGAAACATGCAGAGGCACCTGTCTTGCAGCTGGATTTCTTCAGTTGTTCATAGTAGATACTTTAGGAGATTTGTTTAGCATGTGGTTCTCAAAATTCCCTCGAATCTTTGATGCAGATTCCTTTGCAAGCAAGTTGTTATCCCTTTGATACTCTGGAACTTCTTTATAACCTGTGAAAAATGACCTGCTCAGTCCCTAGCTTCCAAAAATGTGTTTTCTTCTTTCACCAGCTAACTCGCCTTGTGATTCGCTGGTTAGCAGGTGAAAGCGCTGCCTTTCACCAGCTAACTGGTTGCAAAATTATGTTGTTCGCTGGTGAAAGCTCTGCCTTAGCCCAAAATGAACTTTCACCTCCAAAACTGCGATTTCAACAAAAACTCAATGTGTCTCTGCTTTATCCCCTTGCATGTTCACAACAACTTGAGCAAGCACTTGCAAATCTGGGTGTGATTTTTGCTTTTGCTTCAATTTTTTGATTTTCCTTTTAAGGCGCTTTGCTAGCCACCATGGACTGTTGTATTCTTTGGTGATCTTCTGTTTTCCCTTCTTTTCCTTGACACTTTCACAAGCCAGATTTTCAAATGCAACATTGGTTTCTACAAAATTATCAGACAACTTCTTGTATCTCTCTTTTATTAACCTCTCTAAGACCTCCTGTTGAGCGATCACTTCTTTGAGATGCTTGATTTTTTGTGTTTTCTTCGACTTAGTGCTCTTTGATGTTTCTCCTTCCTTACTGTGAGTAAAGGTGTCATAATTCTGTGCAAACTCAATTGAATGTTCAGGACTCTTGATGACAGGGCTCTCATCTTCTTGCTCTGGTTCTGAGTCTGTGTAGGGCAGGTTTAAGATGTTTGTTCTCCTTTCTGTAGGCTGCTCTGTAGTAGTCTCAAAATTCAATTTTTTCTTTGACCAGTGAGATTTCACACCAGAGATTCTATCTTCTGGAGGTCCTGGAAGAGTTCTCCTCTTCCTTGAGCTGCTTTGAGGAGTCAATTGCTTCTTTCCTGCCTTCCTCTGTTCATTTGCAGGCTGAGTTTGAGTTTCAAAGTCCTCCCAAAAAAGAAAATGTTGCCAGGTCCTTCCCTTCTGTCTTATCTCTTCCAGAATGATCAATTTAATAAGGCCAAAGTGGCATAAAGTGTTCTTCATGCTTAGGGGTTCAACTCTAATCTTTTTACAAACCTTAGTTAAGCTCTTATGCAAGAAGAAAGGCAGGTTTAGAAGAGTTTTACCTGTGAAATGGTCTAAGATATTGAAATGATACAACATCAGTTTGTCATACCTACCTTCTGAAGTTATGTATATTTGGATGCCCTTAAACAAATCCTGCCACTCATATTTTAAATGGGAAACTGGCATGCTCTTCTTCCATGCACTATGTCTGAATTCCTCCTTAAAATATGCTCTGAAATTCAAGTTTTTGGTGGCAGTCGTTTTGAACCAAATCTGGCCCAACCTTGGTAAGATGGTCGCTACAGCGATGGAAACTTCATCCATAATGATCTCCAAGGACCCAACACAAGCCTTATTCTCGTTAAACATTTTAGCAAACGCTTATGTTGTGGATTGATGACAGCCATTATGTAACCTTTCAACAAATTCGATACAACCTGCGTTTGAGAAGTGTTTCTGAACTTCTGGATGCGTCTGTAGGTAAGATAGACTGTCCAACTCGTTTCTTAGTAAAGACCCATTGCGTCTCCTCGCCATATGCTTCTCAAAACCCAAAACAACTCTGCACACCAATCACTGCAAACTGTTGTTCGGGCTGAGGTCTTGCACTGGTGAAAGCACTCGGCTCTGTCTTTCAACATTAGAAAATTAACATACCTTTGTGAGTGATGCGTGTTGGGGAAGCGATGAACCGATTTGATGTTGTCAGCCAGGTAGTACAGCTCCTGTACCTGTGATAATGGATTCAAATTCTCCATTTCTGACGCCATGATTATGAAGCATGCGTCACTGAACAAGATCCGTTTTGTAATCCTATTTCGACGTGCAAACATGAGTCTCCATCATTATCCACTTTCACCAGTGCATCATTCTTGATTGCATGACGTGGGATGATCATATCATCATTAGATTTTTTAAAACATGGATAAAATGCACATGATTCCTGCTTTCACCAGCTAACGGCCCGTGGGAAGCACTCCTTGGCTGTTGAAAATCGCCTCTTTCACCAGCACACAACCTGTGAGAAATGCTCCTTAGCTGTTGAAACTCACCACTTTCACCAGCTAACCATTCCTTTTAAAACACACGTTAGCTGTTGAAATCGTTTTATGAAAATTTAAAAGAGAAGATCTTTATGAGTCGTCTTATGTCTAAGACAAAAATCAAAACCTAAGTCTTACTACTAGAAAACCCAAAACCAAATTTGAAAACACTACCAATAGCCATGATATCCACCACAAAATTCAACCATAATGACAGATTCATTTTGGGAGCTAACATTTGGCTCCAACTGGGATGGGCATCTCCCTGTGAGGTGATGAAGAACCTAGCTAGACTCAGTAGCCTTTATTACAAAATTTGAAAAGAAAACTGAAAAATAGTTTTGCTAGTACCATTGGGCATGGAGTTATTCAAGTGACAAAAATAAAGAAAACAGAACTGAAAAAGAATATGTACAAGTAGAACAGGGCTTTTAAGAAAAATCCTTATGAAAAATAGGTCTTCAGAAAGCGCCCGTTGAAAGGGCCACCTGTTACTTCCTCACCTGAAAGATTTTGGAGAACAAAGGTGTTGTTCTGCTACACCGTTGTTATGACAAAAGGACCTATCCAGAGAGCCTCAAATTTGTCGTGCTTCCCTTTCTCTTTCCTTTCTGCATCCCACTTCAAGACCAAATCCCCTGTTTTGAAGACATTTGATTTGACTTTCTTGTCGAAGATCTCCTTGATTTTTTCTTGATGTAATTCTATTTTTTTCCAAAAGTTTCTCTCTATCTTGCTGTAGCTCTAACAAATTATGAATTCTTCGGGTTAAATCACTTGGTTTAGAATGAGTTTCTTGTAAAAACTTTGCAACCAACAGTGCAAGTTGAACAGGGAATATGGCTTCAGTACCATATACCAACTTGAAAGGAGATGTACCAATTGATTTCTTACATGTAACCCTGTCAGCCCACAAAGCAAACTTCAGCCTGGAATCCCAGCCCCTGACATTTTGTTCAAGCAACTTCTTTATAATTCTGACTAGACTTTTGTTGGATGACTCAGCCAAGACATGCCCTTGCAGATAGTAAGATGTGGAATGTACCAGTTGAATTCTCATCTCTTCACACAATTTCACCAAGTGTTTATCTTTGAATGCAGCAACGTTATCAGTGACTATTCTCTTAGGGCAGCCAAATCTGGAAAATATGTTTTCTTGCAGAAAATTTATGATGATAGTATGATTGGCATTCCGGGTGGGAATATCTTCAATCCACTTTGTAAAGTAATCGGTGGCAACAAGGATCCACCGATGCTGACCACTGCTGGAAAGGCCCGGTGACTACTATACGTTTGAGGGGAAGGGACTTCAGTTGTTGTTTGCCTTCAAATCTTTGACACTTGTCACATTTTCTCACAAAATCACACACATCTGAAAATAAGGATGGCCAGTAGTAACCAGATCTTAAGATTTTATGTGCAGTGGTTTTCCAATAGTAATGGCCCCTGCATTCACTATTATGGAATTCAATCATGACCTTAGTTGCTTCCTCTTGGTTTATGCACCTCAACAATAAACCTATTGGATTTTTCCAGAACAATAAGTTGCCATTGATGAAGAAATTTACGGCTTTGAGCTTCAAAGCCCTTCCTTGTGTTTTTGTCAAATCTGATGGAACTGATAAAGTTTGCAAAAAAAAAATAATGTGACTGTAACACTTGCAATCAGTTAGATGAGCTGAGACCTACATTTCTTCACATGCTTTATCCTCTGAAGGTTGGACGTTATCTGCATTAATACTTACCAAATTTATTTCGAACAGCCTGCAATTTTCTTCTGCCAGAAGTTTGGCAAGGCCCTGACCCTTTACAAGTTTTGCTGGTTTGATTTCAACATAAAATTCAATCAATCTCGCTATCCACTTACTCCTTTTTCCATCTATGTCGGGTTGGACAAGCACATCTTTAACTGAACTGGAGGGAACGAAAGCTATTACCTTTGCCTAAAGGATGTAAACTCTGAAAGCTTTCAATGACTTGATAAGTGCATATGCTTGTTTCTCCAACAATTCATACTTTACCTCTGTGTCCCTCAAGACCTTACTGAAGAAGGCAACCAGCTGCTCCTGATCATCAGCATTTTTCTGCAAGAGTACTGTTGCGATTGTATCACTTGAAGCAAATGAAAAAATGTAAAATACCTTGGAGAAATCGGGGCTGATCAAAACAGGGGTTGTTGTGATGGCTTCCTTGATGGCATTGAATGAGTGTATGGCTGCTTCAGTCCATTTTACTTCAGAGTCCTTTCTTAACATAGAAGTGATATGCTTTCTGAGTTTTGCAAATTTTACTATAAACCTTTTGACAAAGTTTATAGTCCCTAGGAAAGACTGAATGTCCTTCTTTGATCTAAGAAGAGACATATTTTTAATTTCTTCTACCCTTTTTGGGTCAATTTTCACCCCATCAGCTGAAACAATATGCCCAAGTAATTTCCCTTCCCTAAGTGCAAAATTTGATTTTTTTGGATTAAGAGAAATGCCATACCTTCGACATTTCAGAAATGTCCTTTTTAAGTGTTGCAAATGAAGTTCATGGCTGCTTGAGAAAACGGTGATATCATCGAGATATATCAGGACAAATTTATCTTTATCTCCAACAAAAGAAATGTCCATTGCCCTTTGGAATGTTGCTCTTGTATTCATCAATCCAAAGGGCATCTTCTCATACATAAACGTACCCCATGGAGTGGTAAAAGCAGTCTTTTATTTTTCGTCCAGATGGACAGCAATCTGGTTGTATCTGGAAAACCCATCAATAAAATACATCACCTTTGATCCTAACACCTTCTGCAAAATATGCTCCATTTTAGGCAGAGGGTAGTTGTCCTTCCTAGAGCACTTATTCAAATTTTTGAAGTCGACACAGAGTCTGATCTCCCCATTCTTCTTCTTGACTGGTACAAGATTCGCAATACATTATGAATATCTGAGAGGAATGATGATGCAGGCATCCAACAGTTTTTTAATTTCCCTTTCCATTGTAGGCAACAACAAAGGATTGAAGGATCTGAGCTTCTGCCTGAATGGTTTGGTGTCTTTATTCAAGGGAATCTTATGTTGAATTACCTCTGTGTCAAAAGTCTTCAAGTCATCATACTGCCAAGCGAAGATGTCTACAAACTCCTTTAGCAATTCTCCATAATCAGCCCTTTTTTTTTCAGTCAAATGTGAGGCTAAGTTGACATGTTTAGGATCGTGCCCACTTGCCACATTATACTGCAAAACTTTTGAATCTTTTTCCCTGCTTTCCAATTTGACAGCCACATCATTGTTATTGAACAGCCTTTCCAACGGGACCAAACCTTTAGGAATTATGTTGGTAGATAGTTGAACTATTTCATGTGTTGCGATTTTGCTTCTGAACTTTGGCTCCTCAATTTCATTTTCATGTTCATTATGCTGATCGATCTGCAGATCTGCAAACTCATCTATCATTGCAAGGAATCTAGTGAGTTTAGCATCATCTTCAAAAACCTTCCAAAATTTTACATTATCAGGGAGAGAGGGCCTATATTTAACTTGAATTTCGTAAGTTAATTTATGAGGCAGAGGGGGTATGAATGCACAAGCAAACACAGCTAATGAATCAGCCAATTCATTCATTTCTCTAGGTACATATGAAATTTTAAAATCTCCAAAATCATGAATTGCCTTCAACACTTCATCTTTGTATGCCTTCAGCCTGACATGCTTTGCTTGAAAGGACTTATTCACTTGTTGAATAATCAAATATGCATCTCCAAACACCTGCAATTTTTTAATCTTCCTCTCTTTGGCTGCATTCAGCCCCAGAAGCAGTGCCTCATACTCAACAATATTATTAGTCACTTTAAAATCAAGTTTAAAGGACAAATGAGAATTTTTCTTAGAAGGGGAAATCAATACCACTCCTGCTCCTGCTGATTCTTTAGTGCAAGGACCGTCAAAGAACATGGTCCAAAGATCGTCTTCTGCTATTTCTGTGGGCTGAACTATGGGTTGATCTGTGGGATTTCTGAGCAGCAATGCATCAGGTAATGAATCATCAATTTGCAAAATAAAAGATCCCATACCTGTGTCGACAGAATAGATAGGATGATTGGATGGATTTTTCTCGTCACTTATTACATATGCCAACTGAGATTCCCTGTATAGCCTTCTATTCACCCCTCCAAAAACAGGGATAGTAGCATAGGAGAGATCCATTTGAAGAGTGCCACTAGCCTCTTCATCCGCAATCTTGATAGTAGACATCCAAATTTAGGGGGTATGTCAGCTACTACTATATCCATCACCATAGTCTTCATGGATGCTTGGGTTAAGGTTATAGCCAAATCCTTAATCATCCAAAGACATTTGAATTTTCGAGATTCAAAAGAGAAAAGATCATGATAAGACTTGGTGATTTCCAGCCCAAGCTCATCCATGACCGCCTTTGGCATCAAATTGTGCGAAGCACCGGAGTCCAACAAATAGTTATGCAGTGTTTTCTCGTGAATATTTAGAGAGATGTAAAAGGGAGGACAGATTTCATCTCTGTCTTCTATCATTTGGCCCAGAGTAATGGTTGGCTTTTCATCATATATGTTGAGGATATCAGCAGAAAGGGATACAAATTGGGGATCTAGAGTTTTGAGGATATCTCTTTTGAACATTTCATTTTTCATTAACTCGACTAGAGGAATAGGAATTTTAATTTTTTGTATTTCAGCCTCAAAATTGAATGAATATGGGACTTTATCAGAAGCTTTATCAAAAACCTTTACTTGATTCGGAGGAGCTTCTTGATTGCTTTGTTGTTCAATAGGAGGCTGACTTTCTGGAGTTTGATGCTTGACAGGGGCAACAGTCTTTTTGGGAGGAGCTAATGCTTTCACCTTTGAAGGATTTGCTTGTTGATTCTCTGATGTCTGATCTTTTTGCTTAATAGGGGTTGTGCTCTTTTCAGGAGAGGATGGTGCATCTTGTTGAGAAGTATCAGATTTAGATCGGAGGTTATATCTATTCTTATCTTCTATTGTGAAAATGCCATCATCAATAAGATTGTCTTATGTTTGTTCAGTCATCAATGATTCCTCATAGTCGTGTTGTGTTAGATAAGATTTCCCTGTCTCCTCTCCAACACAATGAATGTTACCTTCTCCACCTTCTTGATCTTCACCATCATCTTCGTCCATCACAACATTTTGAAGAGGGACCTTTATCCTCTGATCTTCAGTAGGATTCTTTTCTCTTTGCAAGATTTGAGTTGGCTGATTATTTCTTCTGAAGTTGTTGGGATTTTGATTTGGATTCCTTCCTGCAGAATCATAAGTGCCTCTTCC
This sequence comes from Picea glauca, assembly GCA_000966675.3. Lineage (NCBI taxonomy): Eukaryota > Viridiplantae > Streptophyta > Pinopsida > Pinales > Pinaceae > Picea > Picea glauca. Next base: position 31,143 of record JZKD02S2026161.1, read on the forward strand.
CTTCACAGGTTGTTTATTTTAAATCTTGAGCTTAGATATATCAGAGGTTAGAGACTCTAGCATCTTAGCCATTTTATCAAGTTTTGAATCAACACTTGATGAAAACGAAACCTCATTCTTTGGTCTTCTCCTATCAGAATCTCCTTTCCGCTTCTCGGAGGCTAGAATATTTGATTCCACCTCCAGGGAAGCATCTTGCATGAGAGATAATGATGGTGACCTCCTTTCTCTCAAAAGTAAACAAAAATATCAGTCAAAAGCATCAGAATATGTGATCTTGGCAAAAGCATCTGAAGGTTTTATCTCTGCTGGTATTTTTCCATACATCCGGTTAAATATTTTAGTGAAAGCAGAGACTAACTCACTACTTTGTTTCCTTAGGTTTCCAAATTCTGTGATATAGTAGACAAAATCTCTTCTGTCACCCCAATGTTTCAAAAATGTCTCATCTAGTTGCTCGATTCCAGCTATGGAACCAGCAGGGATTTCTTTGAACCATTTCCTAGCATGGCCATCTAGGCTTTGGACAAAGACTCATGTCCAAACATCTTCTTCTTCAATATTAAGGTTTTCAGCATAACAGTAAAAAGCCTCAATATGTTCTTCAGCAGACACATCGCCTTCACCTGTGAATTTGGGCATATACTTCTAATAGTCTCCCATTGGCATGGTTGATATTGGGTTTGGCAATATGAGTGGTGCATACCTAGCAGCTAGGATTTGTTGCATCTTAGTCAAAGGAGGTGGTGCAGCCATAACTATCAAGGGTGAGGAAAGTGATGGTTTTTTTTTTAAGTCTTCAACACTGGAGGAATGTGAAAGAGGTGAATCTTCTAATGGGAAAGAGGTCTGATAAGAGGCTCTGTAAAAATTTGCAAGTTGTCCAGCTAAATTTTCTTCACCCTTAGCAGATAGCTCTTGGAGGAGATGTTCAACAACAAGGAGGCTAGTATAAATGTTCAAATGATCTTCTTGTTGCTAAGAATGAAAAGACTCAAGGGAAGAAGAACTATGGATTCTTTCTAAAGTCTTGGGTGTTTTTTCAATCAAATTTAAATCTATCAATTTATCATCATTAGGATTTTTCTGTTGATCAAAAAGAATTTGTTCTTCTATAGAATTTACAACTGTTTTTTCATCAATGCTCTCTGAAAAGAACTCAAATTTTTCTGTAGTAGATTTTCCAGAACTGAAAAGAGGATTACCTTCTGAATTTGATCTTGAAGTTTGACCTTGAATTGTCTTTCCTTTTCTGAGAATTAGTTCTGGATTGGACACTGGCGTGATAGGTGATTCTTGAGGATTCGCCCTAGTACTAATCCTCTTGGGAGCCAGGATGAACTTGTGGAGTCGCCAGATAGATGATTACAACCAACTAAAAATTTCTAATCTTTGTCTATCATCAAAGATCAGCTCTGTGTCGTATCCCAGGAAAGCAAAGCTTGAATTTTGTCTCCCTGGCAACGGCGCCAATTTGTTATCACTCCAAGAAACTCCTTAGGGTTGTAGGCTAAGGATGCTTGGTAACTTAGAAATAATGTGTGTGTATGCTTGGTAACTTAGAAATAATGTGTGTGTATGCTTGGAACAATGGGGTCTTTAATGATCAATGTAATAGACAACTCATACATCTAAAGAAACAGTGCTTTCAGGAAACAATAATCAAATCAAGTAAATTGAAAGGAGAGGATGAAGAACACTATTCTTGATTGCCAAATACAAATGAATGTAGGGCTTAATGCAAGATAGAGAGAAATCCTTTAATTTCAAGTCTATGAGCTCAATAAAGAGATAACAATCTTCATGAACTAAAATAAACTGAAACAAAATACAGAAAGGGAAAGATGGATAATTCTGATATTGAAAATGAAAGCAAACTGAACTTTATTTCTGCAAATAAGAGTCTATACAGTGGCACAAAATATCTCCCAACTTGAACCCTTGTCTCTTAGAAAAGATAGGCATTTATAGCCTTTTACAATCAGTTTTAAAGATCCTAAAAACTTGGATCTGTATCTAAAAATAGCAATTCAAATCTAACTAAACAACTTGATAATAAATACTTAATGACTAAAGTAGCATTTGAATTGTCTTCAATCTCAAACATTGACATCTGTATTCTTCAATTTCTGGATTTTGTGGTGTCATGAAACATGCAGAGGCACCTGTCTTGGCAGTTGGATTTCTTCAGTTGTTCATAGTAGATACTTTAGGAGATTTGTTTAGCATGTGGTTCTCAAAATTCCCTCGAATCTCTGATGCAAAGTCCTTTGCAAGCAAGTTGTTATCCCTTTGATACTCTGGAACTTCTTTATAACCTGTGAAAAATGACCTGCTCCATCCCTAGCTTCCAAAAATGTTTTTTCTGCTTTCACCAGCTAACTCGCCTTGTGATTCGCTGGTTAGTTGGTGAAAGCACTACCTTTCACCAGCTAACTGGTTGCAAAATTATGTTGTGCACTGGTGAAAGCTCTGCCTTAGCCCAAAATGAACTTTCACCTCCAAAACTGCGATTTCAACAAAACTCAATGTGTCTCTGCTTTATCCCCTTGCATGTTCACAACAACTTGAGCAAGCACTTGCAAATCTGGGTGTGATTTTTGCTTTTTCTTCAATTTTCTGATTTTCCTTTTAAGGCGCTTTGCTAGCCACCATAGACTATTGTAGTCTTTGGTGATATTCTATTTTCTCTTCTTTTCCTTGACACTTTCACGAGCCATCTTTTCAAATGAAACATTGGTTTCTACAAAATTATCAGACAACTTCTTGTATCTCTCTTTTATTACCCTCTCTAAGACCTCCTGCTGAGCGATCACTTCTTTGAGATGCTTGATTTTCTGTGTTTTCTTCAACTTAGTGCTCTTTGATGTTTATCCTTCCTTAGTGTGAGTAAAGGTGTCATAATTCTGTGCAAACTCAATTGAATGTTCAGGACTCTTGATGACAGGGCTCTCATCTTCTTGCTCTGGTTCTGAGTCTGTGTAGGGTAGGTTTAAGATGTTTGTTCTCCTTTCTGTAGGCTGCTCTGTAGTAGTCTCAAAATTCAATTTTTTCTTTGACTTGTGAGATTTCACACCAGAGATTCTATCTTCTGGAGGTCCTAGAAGGGTTCTCTTCTTCCTCGAGCTTCTTTGAGGAGTCAATTTCTTCTTTCCTACCTTCCTCTGTACATTTTTAGGCTGAGTTTGAGTTTCAAAGTCCTCCCAAAAAAGAAAATGTTGCCAGGTCCTTCCCTTCTGTCTTAGCTCTTCCAGAATGATCAATTTAATAAGGCCAAAGTGGCGCAGAGTGTTCTTCATGCTTAGGGTTTCAGCTCTAATCTTTTTACAGACCTTAGTTAAGCTCTTATGCAAGAAGAAAGGCAGGTTTAGAAGAGTTTTACCTGTAAAATGGTCTAACAGCTTGAAGTGATACAACATCAGTTTGTCATACCTGCCTTCTGAAGTTATGTAGAGTTGGATGCCCTTAAACAAATCCTGCCACTCATCTTCTAAATGGGAAACTGACATGCTCTTCTTCCATGCACTATGTCTGAATTCCTCCTTCAAATATGCTCTGAAATTCAAGTTTTTGGTGGCAATCGTTTTGAACCAACTCTGGCCCAACCTTGGTAAGTTGGTCGCTGCAGCGATGGCAGCTTCATCCACAATGATCTTCAAGGACCCAACACAAGCCTTATTCCCGTCAAACATTTTAGCAAACGCTTCTGCTATGGATTGATGACAGCCATTCTGTAACCTTTCAACAAATTTGATACAACCTGCGTTTGAGAAGTGTTTCTGAACTTCTGGATGCGTCTGTAGGAAATATAGATTGTCCAACTCTTTTCTTAGTAAAGACCCACTGCGTCTCCTCGCCATCTACTTCTCAAAACCCGAAATGAGTCTGCACACCAATCACTGCAAACTGTTGTTCGGGCCGAGGTCTTGCGTTGGTGAAAGCACTCGGCTCTATCTTTCAACATTAGAAACTTAACATACCTTTGTGAGTGATGCGTGTTGGGGAAGCGATGAACCAATTTGATATTGTCAACCAGGTAGTACAGCTCCTGTACCTGTGATAATGGATTCAAATTTGCCATTTTTGATGCCATGATTATGAAGCATGCGTCATTGAACAAGATCCGCTTTGTAATCCTATTTCGACAGGCAAACCCGAGTCTCCATCATTATCTGCTTTCACCAACGCATCATTCTTGATTGCATGATGTGGGATGATCGTATCATCATTAGATTTTTTAAAACGTGGATAAAACGCACGTGATTCCTGCTTTCACCAGCTAACGGCCCATGGGAAGCGCTCCTTGGCTATTGAAAATCGTCGCTTTCACCAGCGCACAACCCGTGAGAAATGCTCCTTAGTTGTTGAAACTCACCACTTTCACCATCTAACCATTCCTTTTAAAACAAATGTTAGTTGTTGAAAGTGTTTTATGAAAATTTAAAAGAGAAGACCTTTATGAGTCGTCTTATTTCTAAGACAAAAATCAAAACCTAAGTCTTACTGCTAGAAAACTCAAAACCAAATTTGAAAACACTATCAATAGCCATGCTATCAACCACAAAATGCAACCATAATGACGGATTCATTTTGGGAGCTAACACATTGCATCAACGTCTTATCTTGTGTATGCTTGAGTTTGGAAGAGTATTGCAAGTTCACTTTCAAAGCTCCATTGGGAACTCCTTCTAGAAGGGAAGGGTCACTTGTAGCTTCTCACACTCCAACTATCTAGATCTATTACCTTTCTCTTTATTGTTGTACATCCATCTCATTTTTCAGCTAGCATATATTCATTTAGATAGGTCAAAAATACATTTAAATCTATATCTTGTCTTGTGGAAAGTTCTTGTCCCAATAGGGCAAGGGTTTCCTTAACATTGTTTGGTTGTGTGTAGCCATCCTAGCAAGAAAACCTTGTTGTTTTACCAGGTATATCAGATTTGATAGGAGGCTTTTGGCTACCCCAAAGTGACACACACAACACTACAAGACCCCTTGGGGGAGTTTACTAGCTATCTCTCACCTTTCTTGTCTTTTTCTAGCTTAGTAGTGCACTTTTCCTCTTATTTTTGTTGATTGTTCAAGATTGAGGTGTAAGAGGGGAAGTGGTATGGCCTCCCCTATTCTTCAAGCTTGTTGGGTAGCTAGGACATGGGTAGTTCTAGTCTCTTTCCCTTTAATTTTTTTATTTTTCTTCTAGATTTGTCGCAAGTTTTAGAAGGTGAGGGCACCTTCTCAACCTTGCGTGGGTATTAGCTTGGTTGTTAATAGATTAGCTTTTATCTTAGTTTGTTGTTAGGTTTACTTCCTTTCTTTCTCATATCTTGCTAAGTTATCCTAATACTAAGATCTAAGAACACCCAAACTAACTAAGACAAGATAACTAAAAACCTACCTATTTGGGAAAGGAACCCCCCAAAGAGGTAGAGCTAAGTGTTAATGTTTATTTCTTCATGTGATGTAGTTGATGTAAATGGTTTAATATCTTAAATGCTTATGTTTTAGATCTAATCTCTCATCTTAAGCCCATTGGGCAACACACTTAATAATTTCTATTTGATCTTGCTTAGTTTATTTTATTCAAGCTCTTAATCTCTCTTAAGCACATATTTTACTTTCATGCTTAATATCTCTTAAAGTGCTTAACATATAAGGTGGTTATTTTATTCATTGATTAATATCTGTTGGTAGCCACGTCTTGGGCTTGAATCTTGTTGAATGGTTAACTTGGAAAACACTTAAATTTTCTTCCTTCATCTCTTAAGGCAAGTTGTTCTTGCCATTTGATCTATTGTATCTAATCAAACTAATGTTGATGTGCATGTGATAAATCTCATTTTCTTTGTAGCTATCTCTTTACTTTGCTTCTTAAGTGTTGATATATTTCATTGTTAAAGCTTAAGTAACACTTTTTGAGCAAGTTTAGTTTCGGCCATCTCATTATTTTGCACTTTAAAAGTACCTTAAAACTTTCAAAACACTTTTTTAATCACCTAAAAGTCTACCTAACTGTTATATATACTTAATAGACTATTTTAGGGTACCTTATACCACCATCTCCACCATCTAAAATGGGTTTGAGGAAAAAAACGGAGGGTAGTGGCAGGGGACTGTCCTGTGGCTCTCCAGGTGGGTGTCCTCTCTGGGAAGTACTCTTACTATCAGGGCTGACCGTGGAAGCTAGGGTGGGGCATCGTTGCCTTACTATCTTGAGCACCCAGCAGTTATTTGGTAACAGGGGGAGGAGGCTTTGTTGAAAACTAATAAAATTTGCAAATCTTAAGAAAAGCCTAATTATTAACCCTTGGCCAAATCTAATAATACTTGGGGGGCTTAATAATAAAGAGTGTAGATTGTCTTCAATATCTTCATAGTAATTGTGCTTAACTCTCCTTTGTAATATTGTTGATGAAGTATTGTGTTGATGATCTAGTGTAAATGATGATGTGATTGATGCTTGAATCTTCTATATTCTGCACACATTGAACAAACATTTGGTTAGATTGTTGTTGTAATTTATCATTCTTTAAGTTGTAAATCTTGTAAGTAAATGTACATGATATTCTTTATTGAGTTATTCTTTATTGTAAGATTGTAACTTGTAATCTTTTGTAATAAACCACCCTTTAACATAGTTGACCCCTTGCCCAATCTTTAGGCACTAGTCTTAGTTGACCTAGGGAAAGGACTTTCTTTTCATGCTAACCCTTACACATTACATGGTTTCCTTAGCATCTTAGGATTAGAATCCCCACTATCCTTAACCAATTAAAATTAACTCCTAGAACCTAACTCTAACACACATAGTAACTAAGGTCTACCCCCTTTGGCTTCCCTAGGAGTAAGACTAGACGGAAGAGGTTCCAGTCAAAGTGACAGCGTGGGCTATGAACCTAGGCATTGTGCCTCCAAGGACACACTAAGTTAGCCGGACTTAGCTCACGTTTGCAAGTGTGTATAAGGATGGCAACATTTTTGGCACCGTTGTCGGGGATTGATTTATTCATCCTTAGTCTTAATGACTTAAATTCTTAAGAACTAATAAATTCTTTGAGCTTGCATTGGTTAGCTTTGTGTGATTCTTTTCCAAGTGGCGACACCATTGAACAAATCTATCAAGTATACTACAAGTAGAAATCCTTGTTGGCTACTTGAAATTCTTGGAGAAGAAGCACTCATTGGTATCCAATTCTTGTTCCAAACTTAACAAATTAACTTTTGGTTTCCTTCTTGTTTTTGATTTGATTGGTGCTCTTGTTTGTCTGAAATAAACTTGGTCATTTGGCGGCTCCACTTTTAAATAATTTGACGAGGTATTTTACAAGAAGGAATTCCTGGCTTGTTTTGCTTCATCCTTGAACTTGGAAGGGTTTGTGGGTGAAGCTAGCTAGTCCTTCTTCTTGTTGGATCCTTAGTAATATTGGGTCCTAGTCCTTTTCTTTAGACCTTTGTTTACAATGATCTAGTTAGAAATGGATTGGTTTTATTCTCCTCTTGATTTCTTAGGAATTGTTGGTTACCCTCATGATATATCTGAAAATGTTATTGATAACGTTCCTAACTATAATAATCAAGATGATGTTAGTACTCACATCACGGCCTTCATGTGATGTATCGATAAATGGTGTGATCCACCTATTTATGAGGATGTTCTTATGCAGTTGTTTGTCATGACTCTTGCTGGTGAGTGGGCTTATAATTGGTTTCATGATTCACCTGATAAGAAGTTCAAGACCATACAAGGTTTGTTTCATTCCTTTTTGGAAATATTTGGGCATGATTAGGATGAAGTTCACAATGATTTGGTTGATGATTTTATGGAAAAATGGAAGAGGGAAAATCTTCTAACTTCTAAAACAATCAATTCAGACATAGAGGTTGATTCTCCACCTGATTCCATTGAGGAATTTAAAGAAATAATTCAGAACGTGCAACTTTCCCAGGAAGAACAATGTGAAGCCATGAATGAACAGTTTGTGGCCATTGAAGATCAATTGGAGGTCATAGAAGATGATCTTACAGAAACTTATATTGAATATTCGAACCCCCTTGAATTTAAGAGTGATAATGAAAAAGATGAGGAAATTCATTGGGAGATTCTGGATGAATCCATGGATGAGACGGTCATTTATTTTGAGGAGATAAAGGAACTTGAGTTGGAAAATGTTGAATATCTAGACGATTCAAGTCCCCACCCTCCTCTCGTGGAACCAATCATTTTGAAGGGTAACTTTGAAAATATTGAAGAAAACAGTATGATGGTTCATGTGGTATGTTCTTTTCCAACTTCCCAACCAAAAGACGAGTTAATGCAGAATTATGTGGAAATGGAAGGCAACTTTAGTTTAGCGATGTCATATCATTATGAGTATTGGTTGACCTCCCAACTTGATGGTCATGAGTAGCAAAGTATTCAAATTTTACACTGCTTGTCATATTCCAGTGTTTGGTTGAAAGGAAGAAGGGACATGAATCTTGGCTGGTTCTTCCTCACAAAATGTTCCAAGTTGATAAAACTTGGGAAGGGGTCTTCTGTGAATCATCCTACACTAGGATGCTTCCGACACTTGTGGTATCATTTCATCCATTGCATGGGTGGTTGTAACGTATCTCTAACCCTTTCTTGTATTTTTAATTCTATATTATTCGATTCATTATGTAAATATATACTTAGAAATTTTTTTCGGTATCATAGATTTCATTTATTGTAAATATTGATGTTGTAATTTAGTTATTTCATTTTGTAAATGTTGTATAGCATTCATTGATTTAATTTTGTATAAATGTATTCTAATGTTGGTTTTCAGTGTGCACTACGGTGAGCACTCTGTTTTGTAGATGCTGGATTCTCGTATGCTCTCCATCTCCAAGTGAGAAGATCGAACACACGTCCCCATGTGGAGCCAGATGTTGACCGCCCATTTAGCACCAGTGGTCAACTCATGTGCCATGAAGAGATGTATTGTCAGATGCAGTATTATTGAAGACTTCTGGTTCTATGGGATGTGTTTGGCCCAACACTTATTTTTTGTATTTGGAATTTCTGCACCCCTACGTGGGTTAATAATGTAATAGGTCTGCATGAGTCATGTCTAGGTCAGTTACCTTGGCATCGGTTCACTAGGAGAGTTCCTTTCACCAGGGTTTTTGTATCCTCGGGTTATCATTGGGCCATCTAGCCTTAATGATTTCCCTTGAGTTTTTCCCTCGCATTTTACATGTGTCCTCCAAAGTGGTGAACGACGTTCCGGTGGGCTTATGTTTTGGTAACTATATAGGGAATTCATTGTAAATGACCATGAAAGACATCATAGAAATTTTCGCGGAATTCCATCGAGTCTAGGTTAGTTTTTTTTTACCTATCTAAACCAATATATGCTAGCTGAAAAGTTCTTGTCCCAAAAGGGAAAGGGTTTCCTTAACTTTGTTTGGTTGTGTGTAGCCATCCTAGCAAGAAACCCTTGTTGTTTTAACGGGTATATCAGATCTGATAGGAGGCTTTTGACTGCCCCAAAGTGACACACACAACACTACAAAACCTCTTGGGGGAGTTTGGTAGCCATCTCTCACCTTTCTTGTCTTTTTCTAGCATAGAAGTGTACTTTTCCTCTTATTTTTTTTTATTGTTCAAGCTTGAGGTGTAAGAGGGGAAGTGGTACGACCTTCCCTCTTCTTCAAGCTTGTTGGGTAGCTAGGACGTGGGGTAGATCTAGTGTCTTTCCCTTTAATTTTTTGAGTTTTCTTCTAGCTTTGCCACAAGGTTTAGAAGGTGAGGGCACCTTCTCAACCTTGCGTGGGTATTAGCTTGGTTTTTAATATATTAGCTTGTATCTTAGTTTGTTGTTAGGTTTACTTCCTTTCTTGCTCATATCTTGCTAAGTTATCCTAATTATAAGATCTAAGAACACCCAAACTAACTAAGACAAGATAACTAATAACCTACCTATTTGGGAAAGGAACCCCCAAAGAGGTAGAGCTAAGTGTTAATGTTTATTTCTTCATGTGATGTGGTTGATCTAAATGGTTTAATATCGTAAATGCTTATGTTTTAGATCTAATCTTTCATCTTAAGCCCATTGGACAACACACTTAATAATTTCTATTTGATCTTACTTAGTTTATTTCATTCAATCTCTTAATCTCTCTTAAGCACATATTTTACTTTCATGCTTAATATCTCTTAAAGTGCTTAACATATAAGGCGGTTATTTTATTCATTGCTTAATATCTGTTGGTAGCCACGTCTTGGGCTTGAATCTTATTGAATGGTTAACTTGGAAAACACTTAAATTTTCTTCCTTCATCTCTTAAGGCAAGCTGTACTTGCCATTTGATCTATTGTATCTAATCAAACTAATGTTGATGTGCATGTGATAAATCTCATTTTCTTTTCAGCTATCTTTTTACTTTGCTTCTTAAGTGTTGATATATTTCATTGTTAAAGCTTAAGCAACACTTTTTGAGCAAGTTCAGTTTCGGCCATCTCATTATTTTGCACTTTAAAAGTACCTTAAAACTTTCAAAACACTTTTTTAATCACCTTAAAGTCTACCTAACTGTTATATATACTTAATAGACTATTTTAGGGTACCTTAGACCACCATCTCCACCATCTAAAATGGGTTTGAGGAAAATCACGGAGGGTAGTGATAGGGGACTGTCCCGTGGCACTCCAGGTGGGTGTCCTCTCCGGAAAGTACTCTTACTGTCAGGGCTGACCATGGAAGCTAGGGTGGGCCTCATTGCCTTACGATCCTGAGCACTCGGCAGTTATTTGGCAACAAGAGGAGGAGGCTTTGGTGAAAAATAATAAAATTTACAAATCTTAAGAAAAGATTAATTATTAACCCTTAGCCAAATCTAATAATACTTGGGGGGCTTAATAATAAAGAGTGTAGATTGTCTTCAATATCTTCATAGTAATTGTTCTTAACTCTCCTTTGTAATCTTGTTGATGAAGTAATGTGTTGATGATCTAGTGTAAATGATGATGTGATTGATGCTTGAATCTTCTATATTCTACACACATTAAACAAACACTTGGTTAGATTGTTGTTGTAATTTATCATTCTTTTAGTTGTAAATCTTGTAAGTAAAAGTACATGATATTCTTTATTGAGTTATTCTTTATTGTAAGAATGTAACTTGTAATATTTTGTAATAAACCACCTTTTAACATAGTTGACCCCTTGCCCAATCTTTAGGCACGAGTCTTAGTTGACCTAGGGAAAGGACTTTCTTTTCATGCTAACCCTTACACATTGCATGGTTTCCTTAGCATCTTAGGATTAGAATCCTCTCTATCCTTAACCAATTAAAATTAACTCCTAGAACCTAACTCTAACACACATAGTAACTAAGGTCTACCCCCTTTGGCTTCCCTAGGAGTAAGACTAGACGGAAGAGGTTCCGGTCAAAGTGACAGTGTGGGCTATGAACCTAGGCATTGTGCCTCCAAGGACACACTAAGTGAGCCGGACTTAGCTCATATTTGCAAGTGTGTATAAGGATGGCAACATATTTGGCATCGTTGTCGGGGATTGAGTTATTCATCCTTGGTCTTAACAAGTTAACTTCTTGAGAACTAATAAATTCTTTGAGCTTGCATTGGTTAGCTTTGTGTGATTCTTTTCCAAGTGGCGACTCCATTGAACAAATATATCAAGTATACTGCAAGGAGAAATCCTTGTTGGCTGCTTGAAATTCTTGGAGAAGAAGCACTCATTGGTATCCAATTCTTGTTCCAAACTTAACAAAATAACTTTTGTTTTCTTTCTTGTTTTTGATTTGTTTGGTGCTCTTGTTTGTCTGAAATAAACTTGGTCATCTGGCGACTACACTTTTAAATAATTTGACGAGGTATTTTACAAGAAGGATTTGTGGGTGAAGCTAGCTAGTCCTTCTTCTTGTTGGATCCTTGGTAATCTTGGGTCCCAGTCCTTTTCTTTAGACCTTTGTTTACAATGATATAGTTAGAAATGGATTGGTTTCATTCTCCTCTTGATTTCTCAGGAATTGTTGGTGACCCTCATGATATATCTGAAGATGTTATTGATAATGTTCCTGACTATAATAATCATGATGATGCTAGTACTCACATCACAGCCTTCACGTGATGTATCAATAAATGGTGTGATCCACCTATTTATGAGGATGTAATGGGGCTCATAATGATGGAATATGATCATCGATACAATATGGACCCCACAATGCCTCTCAAATACCCTTGTACTTGCTATAACATCCATCTGGCTACTCTAGTCATCATAAATCTCTGCACTGTGATGATGTCCCAAAGTGAGGACATTACAGTCCTCCCTGCTAGAAAATTGTTTGTCCTCAAGCAATAACCAAACCATCTGAAATAAAATACCAGGATCCCATGTCCATCTGTGGGATACATAGTAGAACCCATCCAAAGACGAACAATAGTACACTCCACCCCCTAGATCCCATATCAAGAAGTGAACTGCAATACTCTGCGAAGCATAGTCCTGAAAGATATGAACCATGTGAACCTCCTGCACATGACACATGGCCTCATCTCAGAATGAGTCCATCCTCCAAATCTCTACCAAGATCCACACGGCCTCCATCAACTACTCATGATGATGCCAGCATGAGGTGTTGCCAGACCTCCATGAGACTCCCTCACACTCTGTTCTCCCCTCAACACTGAAGCTAAATGGAAAGTTAGAACAACTTTCCCCTGCAAAGATCCACTCTCTCTTGTGTATCAGTGAAATGCCCACACCTGCAATCCATGGATCCCATGCTAATCTCTGTCGAAGATCACCATGTTGGCCTTGTACTACTCTGACCATGATTGTCTGCCCCCTGCATACATCCTGAATCATCCTCTCCTGGGTCCTCCAACTGAAATACCTGTGACCATTGGACCTGTTGTCCAGAAACTGTATTAGTAAAGACTGTAGAGGAAGTACCCATCCAAACATATCCATGCCCTATCATGATGATCACGAGGGAGGAAAGTTCTCACCCCACAGGACAAGTACCTACAGGCCCCCTCCAAACCAACCCAGGGTGGAGTGTGTGGCTCGTTGGTGCCACCTGGGTCGTCATGTAGTGAAAGATTCTGCTAACCAAGTGTACTCCTAGATCCCATGGAAAACTTGGAAGTTTATCACTTCCAGTCTCCGCTAGCTGCTCTTGTGCTGGACTGATCATTATCTGAAGCCCTCTGCGCTCATCTATCATTACCTAGTCTATGATGTTCACCATCACACACCAAGCCTCAACTGTCTGTCTAACATGGTCCACCTCTGACCTACTATATGTCGTAAAAGTACTCCTCTCATTTAGTCTCGGCCTACTCACTCTCCATTCCATCAGCCATGGCCTATCCCTCCTCATGCTGCTATCTATGATAAAAGTGTCAGGATAGGCTAATAGAAACATCTGCAGCTGACTGTAGGACTGGAAGGCGTCAGATGCTTTGGTCAATCCCAATGATTCAACCATAAGCTCGTCCATCGGTGTCCATGATAACTGCTCACCTATAGTCATCCCTAAACCCCAATCATCAGGTACAATCGGAAGCAACTCCTCGAACTGTTGGTAAACCAACCTCCATCTCTCATCTACCATGCAATTGTTGAAATGGTGAAGGTGATCTCCCACAACTATGTACTGTTGCAAAGGAGTGACATCTACATACTCCCCTGAGTGTGTCTCCTCCCTGCAAGGCACTATACCCCTCTGAATGCCACCATACATCTCGACATCTCTCTGTGAGCTATCACTCATCATTGTATGCTCTGGCATACTCATGTCATCTCTCGTAGACTCATGCTGCATCACAGATACTCTCTCCCTGAGAGTATGGAAATCATCCATGGCAATCCCCTCATCTAAACTACCATATGCCACTGATGCTCTCCAGCAGTAATCTGCCATCACTACATGCATGTCATCAATATGTCTAGTGGCTGCCATGACCATAGCCTCAATAACTCTCAACTATGCTACTGAGTGGTGTGATCCCTGATCATGGTCATGCTGAGGTGCCAACTCATATCCCTCACTACTAGTGTCAGTCGTGCTAGTGTCAACTCTAGAGTCCCCATAGACACTCTCTGCATAAGATAACGTGCTACTGGGTCTGTGGGTATGTAACTGAACATCATCCTCAACTGCTAGCTCCCTCTGAATCATATTGTATCCGGTGTGAGCAGTTGTATCCTCCTGTGCACTCAACTTGCTACTATCATCTGCGCCTGGATCCCATATAGATGTTTCCAGATACATGCTATGGTCATCCTAGATACTAAAGAGTGCATCCTCGTCACTGCAAGCTGATCCTGGAAATAAGTGCTCCATCAACCTGTCAGTCTCTGCAATCTGCTCAACTAATGGAGTCTCCAATAGTTGTGAATCAATCCCCTTGGGTTGATCTATATGTGTAAGGTCCGCTGCTTGTACTCCCTATATCTACTCCTGGATCTGTGGGTCTACCTATCCATGGTGTGCATCCCTCACACTAAGCTCATCCATCATACCTGACATGCCATTGATCTCCTCATGTGACATGGCTATCATGGGTGTCTGAACAGGTGACAGATGTGTCACGGCCCCCATAGGAAGCTCATCATCTCTAGGTGTTAACACGTGTGACTCCTCACTAGTGTCACCACTCTGCTGAGGCGTAAGGTCATCAATGGTATGTGACATGTTTGCTGAGATACCGGTGTCATCATCCTGTCCATCCAACTGCCTATCCACTACACAAGGGTCATCATCCTCCTCAAGTGTGCAAGCATCACTAGCCTCTATGCAAGAGTCATCATCACTATCCTTTGAGGTAGAGTCACTATCGCTAGCATCTGTGCTCGAATGACTGTCATCATCTGACTGCTCTGAATCAATCTCTATCGCTCCATCCACACACACCTCATCCTCCCTATCATAGTGTGCCTCAATAGTGTGTTTTTTATCCCTACACCTATGATCAGGTTCCCACGACCCCTTGCAATAGTGGCAAGGTTGTGTGCTCCTATTGGGCATGGGGTTTCTCTGTTCTTCCAACCATCTAGCTGACATAGCTCTGTTTTCCTCTGCTATGTCGACCCAATGTGTAACCTCTTTTTTGCTCCAGTTAGGATTTTTATAGGATACAAATTGATGGAATGTCACTAGATCTCTGAGAATCTCATTGAGGATTTGATATTCCCTATCACAATCAACAATCTCTCTAGTAAAGTCCAAAATATCCATAGATTTGTTTTCCTCTGCTATGTTGACCCAATATATAACCTCCTATTTGCTCCACCTAGGATTCTTTATAGATAAAAACTGTTGGAATGTCAATTGAGCCCTAGTTTCCTCCCCAAGGGCGTAATATTCCCTTTTACAAATCATACTCTCTCTAGCAAGGTAAAACAAATCCATATATCCGTATAGAAGACCCCTCTATGGCTCTGCATGCATGTGTTAATTCCCACTGGCTGGCTGGAATCTAAGCTCTGATACCACTGTAATGATCCCAAGCCATTATGCAAGGATCATCACTGTTTTGGTGTCTTTTAAAACTTTTCTGAGTGAGATATTTCATCAAACAGTTTGTTGATCTATTGTTTACTTGCGTTTATATGTGTGTATGCAGCAAATAACAAGAATAGAAAACCACGAAACATACCTCAACCATATGCAATATGATAAACAAGCCAAAACATCACAAATCTCCTTTATTCATAAAATAGAAGAACCTGCTACAATGAAGATGTCGATCTGGAATGCTCAACGGATGGCCAAGATGATAGACAATAGATAACAAGTATGAGCTACTACAAAATGCTCTCGCTGATACAAAACAAGCCTCCAAAGGCTGGATAAGAGATGAAGACCAATGCCAAGTGCCAAACTCCTCACTGTTGGAAGATGCCACGCTCTGTTGGATAACTGAAGCTCCTCAACAATTCGGCCTTGGTGCCAAATATGTCCAATCACCTCCAGAAAGATGCCAAACAATAGAGCGGGTGAAGGTAAGAACGACCCAGGTGTTTGAATCTCCAAGCTCCCTCTCAACCTCTGTAGATATGAACTCCTCCACTAGATGGTGCGCCCCACTCGATGACTGAAGCTCTAGATAATTTGGCCCTGATGAAAGAGGCCTCCAAATACTCTAAAACCCTCCACAATGATAGATCAGGACATTGCAATGAGAACCCAAGTGCTCAAATCCTCAAAATAACTGCTAGATCCTTAGATCTAGCTACCCTTCAAATAATGGTGTGCACTCCTCTTGGGAAAACGTCTCACTCTCAATACAAATTGATCCTCCACTAAAAGACTTTGGAAAACCACCAATAATGATTCCAAGACACCTGCAAAGGAAACCCAATACCTGGAATTCCCGGAATACCTTATTCTTAGCTAGGACGAATCCCTCCTCAATGAATGGTGCACCCCCCTTGCTGAAAACCCCCAACTGGTACACCCTCTCTCACAAGCAACTGATGTGGAATCCTCCTGCACTGAGTAGATCTGAAACTAGAATGGTGTGGGAGTGTATTGCAGCTCCGAGACCAAGCTTGGGACAACCTAGGTGGAATCTTTCACTACCAAA
>JZKD02S2026172.1:0-13931 GCA_000966675.3 Picea glauca
TGCCACCCTGTATCTCGTGAGTAATATGCTTGACATAATAGACGAGAAAGAGCATTATCGCCCACAACAGAAGAAGCGTGAAGTTACTACAAGTTGAAAATTTCGAGATCTTCTTGGCCACGGATGTGCGGTATGTTTCAGAGCGTAAGCAGACGGAACAATGGAAGTGAATGCTCCTAGACTTTTTCCACGTGGCATTCGCCACTCGATGGATAGTGTATGGCACCAAAAATAAAACCATAAACGCCAATATGAATATCGAAAAAAAAGAGTCGTTCTCCTCTGCTGTGATCAATCTAAATACCCACAACAAGTCGAATCAAATCAAAGGACGGGATCTCCTTACTGCGTTCTCACGATGAACAACAAACGCACAAACGAAGGATTTGGCTTGCAGACCGATCAAATAGATCAAATTTCACAGGTTTGGTGAAGTCCATGGCCCTTTCTAGCTGCGGCAGCTTGGAAGTTTTGAGTCCGCTGTAGGTCTCTTCGGTGGCAACCCTAGAGGGCTTCTCTATGCCTCTTTTTACTTTTAAGCACTCACCAAGGCTCGGCCAGGTCTAAGCAGCAAAGGTTTAGAAGTCTTTAGGTGACCACGGTCTTCTTTCAATCTTGAGCAAGTGGTATTCTTCAAGACTTGCTCTGAAACCATGTTAGATTTTCAATAAGCTATGGCTCATGTATCTTCTTTAAATTTTCTGTTTAACTATAACTTGAACCATAATTATTGTATCAAATCAATATCACAAGAAGAATAACCATGCACAAGAACACAAGAAGTATCCTGGGAAACCCTTCTCAACAAGGGAAGAAAACCTAGCCAATCCTTTTCACTTGTCACATCAAATGATGTGTCTATTGGCACAATAGGACCGACCTCAATAACTCAAAATATAATTAATAATTTCCATATTAATTATCTTTTACATTAAGGTGAGGCCGACTTGTACCCTTTACATTACAATTAGGGTTACAGGAAGGTCGACTCTTTGAACAATATAGCAAGGGATCTCATACACCCACTAGTTCTCAACCACTAGGGGCATATCCATAGGGATTTCCATATCTCTAGCTCACTGCATTACACAAAAGAATCACACTCACTAGTGTTCAACCACTAGGATGACGTTCACCTGTGCTCGTCTGCAAACACGTCCACTCAACATATCTTCGTTTCCACTTCATTACTGAGGACAACCATCTAGAGTTCATCATCAACTATCTTCTTATAGGAGGCTAATACATCATCTTCATCTCTGTCTCATGACGATGCAGCCAACACTATGGGATTTTACACGTTCACCTTGTGCTCAGCCACAGGCACGTCCAACTCTGTAGATCTCCTTTCTCATTGTGTTACATAGGAGAATCATCTGGATTTATTCTCAACTCTCTGTAGGGAGGATTCCATCTCTACATTCTAGCTCTGTCTCAGATAGGAACCACACACCCCTCTCAGGGGCTCTCTCTTAGGTTTGTGTCCGTGAGGATGTCTGACGTAGATGCAATAATCAATAATAACATGGTTGGCAGGATCTTCCCCTGGTTTTCCTTCAAACTTTGGAATATCTGAAGGAAATATTGTAGGCATATTGGACCAAGTTGCATCATACAAAATGGGATGATTCATGAGTTTGGTTAAATCAGGAATGTTGAGGGATGCCAAGTATGGAATATGGAGATTTGGCGGGGGATTATTTCCAACCATTGTGTGTGTAGGTAATGGACCTGTCCCTTGAGAGGGATTTGGTGGGTTTGTACTTCCTCCTTGAGAAGAAGTTTGACCCCCGCCTCCTTGTGAATGAGAACTAATAGATGGATGACCATGGGTATTTGACCCAAGCAAAGATGATCCTAAAAATGTAGCACTCACTGGGGTGTGAGATGATTGAGTTGATGAGTTAGCGAGACTAGGGACTCCTCCTAAAATAAGAGGGAGATTCCACAAGCATCTAGAACGACATGGATTCTCTGGTTCCCCTATGGTTTCGACTAGCAAAGTTAATGTGTGCAAATGGTGACAAGAGAAAAATAAATGAACAAGAGTTTTTTGACCTTCACAAAATAGTATAATTCACAATTGCATGTAATCAAATGAACATCATACATAAATCAACTGTAAATAAACAAGCATGTGGATAGGTGGATTTTGTCCGCGTGGGGGAACAACAATAACAAATTCTCGTGTCCTAAAACACTTATCGTCCTTCCTCTAAATTTAGCACCGGGCCTTCCAATAACACTCAACAGTGGGGTTTGAAGCCACTAAAAGAGGAATTAGTGAAGGTTGAAGTAATCAGTTATAATGAATGGTAGAGGGTGCATATCTCAAAAAAGATGGTGATATTTCCCAATGGCCACAAAAAATCTGATCAAGGTGTGATTGCAGCCCACAACCGCCACCTGGGCAGATATCCTATATTTGGCCACTAAGTACCTTGGTCAAAGTGCGACATTTAGATTTTTGACCTAAGAAATGGGTCACGGGTTAGATCCCTTCACAAGATTTGGGTGACTCAAGGAGTGATACACAGAACAACCGGACCTCGGCCTTCGACCCTTCACGAGTATTTCCCTTCCTTATGGTATAAGAACACTTGACTTGGAGGATTTGAAAGATCTCTATTCTCAACTTCTATTGTTTCAAAATGTGAGAACCTGATAACGAGGGGTTATTTGGATGCCTACCTCTGAGATCCTACTTAGACTAAAAAATTCTTTTGGCACCTCCCGTGGAGGAAAATTTATTGCGTTCTTAGAATTTTTTTTAGATGTGGTAGGCTGAGAGATTGGGGTCATGGACCAACCTCGTTTGAATTAAATTGGTGTGGATAATTTCTAAAGAAGTAGTCAGATATTTCAAAGTTCCTTTGAAGTACTTTGTGAGTACTCAAAAAGAAAGCCTACTTCAACCTCCACTATTCTAATAGAAATTATGTGTGTGATGAGTGCCTTTGTGTGCAAGAAAGTGAAAAGTGTTGCAATTTTTTATAATAATTTAAGTGTAATATTGCAACATGTGGACTGCCTGTGGTCCTTACAAATCTCCATACCTAGATTACTATGTTTCTTTGGTACAACCTTGCGAAATATTTAAAGCCCTAAAGAACTAAAAATGTGGACATATGGGTCCTTACAAATCCTTTAAACTCCCTAGAATGTTGTCTATACTAAGAAATATTTTGAAACTATCCTAGAATTTTAGACATGTAGGTATGTATGGGCCCGTTACTTGATCTTTTAAACTTTCCTAGAGTGT
Organism: Picea glauca; assembly: GCA_000966675.3. Lineage (NCBI taxonomy): Eukaryota > Viridiplantae > Streptophyta > Pinopsida > Pinales > Pinaceae > Picea > Picea glauca. The sequence goes on from JZKD02S2026172.1 coordinate 3,263, forward strand.
TGTCTAAACTAATAGAGTATTTAGAAACTATCTGATGCAGGAGCATCGCAAGGCGTGCAAACATAGCCAACAACGAGACAACACGGAGATAAGAGACAGTTCGAAAAGCACCGAGCACATTTTTTGAAAATGTTTTGAAATATTAATGAAGTCATTAAGTGGAGGCATGCTTGTATTATTGTAAAATGAACTTGAGCGATCCTCTCTCGTCCATAGTAGATAGGAGCCTTTATGTGTAATGAATGTAGGTAGATAGAATTTAATTCTAGATTAAACAATTTTAGAGCGCAAGAGGGAAACGAGATATAGACACTCTCACTTGTATATTTGTAACATTATTATGATTGTCAAGATAGAGCATAGAGCATAGAGAAGAGAGCGGAGATCTGTAGTTGAAAACACCCATGTACAGAGATTTGAATTAATAGAAAGAGCTTCGATTCAAATCCATGGTGTCATATTTGTTCTCTATGTATGCATGTTGAATGTTATGCTCATGGATGTTTACTTTCTTTTATACATTTTCTTTATATGTTGTGTATATGATTTCATGCTTTGTGTTTGAAGTCTGAGAGAGAGGAAGGAATGAGTTTCAATTGTTTCTCTGCTTGAGTGAGTAAAATTCTTGCAAAGAGTGCATTGAAGTTTGTCGGCAAGGAGTGCGTTGACAGAAGTCAGAGTTCATATATGAAATCTTAGGAGGGATAATAATTGTTCTCATTCTCGCAGAAGTGCAAGTTGAGCACAGGATCCATGCAAGGTGTGCGCAGGCCGAGTAAAGTCTTAGAGTTTGTGAACCTGAGAAATTGTTGAAGGACTACTACTGCAGGGAGTGCGCAGAGTCGAAGGACTTCAATTATTTGAAGTAATTGAAGGATTCGCCGCAAGGAGTGCATGCGGGAGTCTTCTTTAAGACTCAGAGTTGGAGAAAGCTCAGGAAGGATAGGGTCTTCGCAGTTGTTGAAGAAAAGAAAAGAAGGTTGGTGCCTTGAAGCATTGAAAGGAGGCATAGCAAGTTTGCATTGCAGGCGGGTAAGTTCCATGGAGAAATATTTGGTTAAATTCGTAGGAATTGTCCAGGAAGAAATGGATGGTCAGAATTCTTTGAGAAGAATTCGTGAAGTCACAAGAGTCGTCAGATATTGCAGAGAAGCAGGTACATTACGAAGAGCTTTCCTCAGGTGTAATCTTAGAAGAAATCAGGGCTGTAGGATCCAAGTCAGCTAGGGCCATTGGATCGCTCGCGAAAGGCGAGTAGCGAAGTGGCAAGTGGATCCGAGCTGTCCATCTGGTAGTGGACAGGTGTCAGAGATCAAAGGATCTCGCAAACTTGGAGGTTCGCCAGGTGAGAGCCCAAAATTTGGGTGCTCGAAGTTGCGAGAAGAGAAGTCGTGAAGTGTTGAGGTTGCACGAGGGACACGTGGAAGAATCACAAAGTGGGCCTTGGAAGTGGACCGATAGAAACACGTCACACATTTGGAGGAGTCAACACCCATTGAACTCTCGCGTCTGGGGGACTCGAGAGAAAAGGGAACGAAGGTTCAAGCCTTTGATTCGCGAAGTCGCGAGTGGCGAGAACGAGAGGAGAAAGGTCAAATCTCGCCTCTCGGGAGTTCAGGAAAGGAGGTGCAAAGGTTGGACTTTTGAACTCGCGTAGGCGCGAGAGGTGAAAGGTGCTAGTGCTTAGCCTAGCCGGTGGTCGCGCAAGGAGGGCGCTGACAAAGGTAGCGTTGTACCTATTTCGTGATCTCGGTTATCATGGGATCGCAGAGGAAGAGACAGAAGTCATGAATCGCGAACTTGCGAGTTCGCGAACCGCGAGAAAGAGCTCGTGGATCGATTAGAAGGGGGATTCCAGAAGAGAATCTGAAAGAACCGATTCAGCTCGAAGGGCATATAGAACGATCCTGTAAGCGGATCACGGTCCCAAGAGGCCGATAGGGTCTGCGTCAAGTGGTATCAGAGCATAGAAAGATTTCTTTTCTTTTTAAAGCAGGGAAAATGAAGATTCACCATGCCACCGAGAAGAAGAGATAGACAAACACTCGATCCTCCAGAGGAAAGGGAAATTCCAGAAGGAAGGGGCAGGTAGGTGCAGAATCCATAAGTGGAAAGAGATCTGCATGACATTCATGCCAAACTCGTGGATGTGGAAATAAAACAAAGGTGCACAGCTGATATTGGAGATGTCAGTGAGTCCGAAAGTGAAGATGATGCTGGACATGAAGAAGAAGAAATTGCAGCAGAAGATGCAGCAAATGAATTCTTGATTAGAGTTGTTGCAAGAATGAGTGAAAGAGCCAAAATGGACATTCCAGTTTATGAGGGAAACCTGGATGCCGAAGAGCTTCTAGATTGGATTAGAGCTCTAGAAACATATTTTGACTATGAAGATGTCGAAGAAGACAAGAAGGTCAAACATGCTGTCACGAGACTTAAAGGACATGCAACATTGTGGTGGGATGAACTGCAAGCTGACAGATGCTTCCAAGGTAAGAAAAAAATCAAGAGTTGGGATAGGATGATCGCAAAGATGAAGGCAAAATTCATTCCCAGGGATTACCAGATTACTCTGTTTCGAAGAATGCAAAATTTGAGACAAAAGTTGATGTCAGTGAAGGAATATACTGAAGAGTTCTACAAGCTGAACATCAGAGCAGGTCATCGTGAAAGTAATGATGAAATGGTTGCTAGGTATATGAATGGCCTGAGATATGAAATTCAGGATGAGATGAGGATGATGACCATCCGAATAGTGGAAGATGCTTATCAAATGGCTCTAAAGGCAGAAGATAAGCTGAGCCGAAAACAAGGTCAAAGAGGCCGAGGAAGAAGTCAAGCCAGGGGCAAATCAGTCATCCAAGATAGAAATCAGAAGCCTAAGGAAGAATGGAAGAAACCTTATATTGAGAGAGGTGGAATCTCACAAAAAGGGCAATATGTTGGACAGAGAAGGCAGTATGTTGATCAGAGAGGAGAGTATGCTGATAACAACATTTTTCCTCGTACTAGAGGTAGAGGAAGAGGAAGAGGTGGAGTGATAAAATCCTTCACGTGTGGAAAGGTCGGACACAAGTCTTATGAATGTCCAGAGAAGAAGAAAGAGGAAGGAGAGACTCAAATTGCCGAAGCACAGAGGAGAAATGTTGAGGCAGAGGATGCTGAAGGTGGAAGATCGTTGATGATGCAGAAATTTCTTTTGACACCAGAGAAGGAAGTGGAGAGTTCGGTCCAAAGGAACAGACTTTTTTGGACTGCTTGCAAAACCAAGGACAGGGTATGCAAAGTCATTGTGGACAGTGGTAGCACAGATAATCTCGTTTCAACGGAGATGGTAGAAAAACTAGAGCTGGAGATGATTGATCATCCAAGCCCATACAGAGTTTTGTGGTTACAAAAAGGACATCAGGTAAATGCCACTAAGCAATGTTTAGTTGAGTTTAAAATAGGAGGGTATAAAGATGAAATACTCTGTGATGTTATTCCTATGGATGTTTGTCATCTATTGCTGGGTAGACTGTGGCAATATGATAGGAATGTGATTCATGATGGGAGAATGAACACATACACCCTAGAGAAAAATGGGAGAACTCACATGTTGTTTCCGATCAAAGATAAAGAAATAAAACTAGAGGTGAGCAACACTGTACTTCTCATGAGTGGGAAGGAACTTCTTACAGAGTTTAAGAAGAAGTAGGAACTACAATTCATTATGGTCAGGAAGCCAAATATTGTTTTAACCAGCACAAGGGTAGATGATTTACCAGAAGAGGTTCATGAACTACTGGAAGAGTTCGCTGACATAGTAGTGGACAAACTACCTCATTCGTTGCCACCGATTAGAAGTACAAGTCATCAAATTGATCTCATACCTGGAGCTAGTTTGCCAAACAAAGTAGCATACAGATTGAGGCTGCAGGAGAATGAAGAGGTCAAAAGACAAGTCCAGGATTTGTTGGACAAAGGTTTGGTCAAAGAAATCTTGAGTCTATGTGTTGTTCCGACAATACTCAGTCCAAAGTAAGACAGAGGCTGGAGGATGTGTACTGACTCGAGGGCAATGAACAAAATAACCATCAGGTACAGATTTCCATTGCCAAGGATGGATGATCTGATGGATTGCTTGAGTGGAGCCAAAAAAATTTCGAAGATTGATTTGAAAAGTGGATATCACCAGATTCGTATGAGAGAAGATGATGAATGGAAGACAACCTTCAAGACTAACGAAGGGTTGTATGAATGGCTTGTTATGTCGTTTGGCTTAACAAACGTGCCGAGTACTTTCATGAGATTGATGAATGAAGTCCTAAAGGATTTCATCGGAAAAATTGTCATTGCGTATCTTGATGACATACTGATTTTCAGTAAAACAAAGGCAGAGCATCTGAAACATTTGGCTACAGTGATGAAGAAGTTACAACAAGAGAAGTTGTTGATAAACATGAAGAAATCCTCATTCATGAAGACATAGCTCATTTATTTGGGGTTTGTTATTTCTGCAGATAAGTTGAGGATGGATCCAGATAAGGTGGAGGTAATTAAGAATTGGCCATCGCCAAAGAATATATTTGAAGTTCGAAGTTTTCACGGATTGGCTAGTTTCTACCAGAAGTTCATCAAGAATTTCAGTGGAATTAGTGCACCGATGATGGACACAGTGAAGAAGAGACACAAGTCTTTTCACTGGACGTAAGAGGCTGAGAAAAGCTTCAATTTGTTGAAAAGGAAAATCACGGAACAACCAATTTTGGTGTTGCCTGATTTCCAAAAGACATTTCAAGTAAAATGTGATGCAAGTGGATTTGCAATAGGGGCAGTCTTGAGCCAATGAGACATGCCGATAGAATACTTCAGCGAGAAGATGAATGAAGCGAAAGTGAAATACTCCTGACAAGTTCTATGCTATTATTCAGGCACTGAAGAAGTGGAGACACTATTTGCTTCCCAAGGAGTTTGTCTTATACAGTGACAATCATGCTTTGCAATTTGTGACTCAATAGGAGAAGTTGAATCAAACACATGTTAAATGGGTTGAATACATGCAGAACTTTACTTTTGTAATTAAGAATATTTCTGGAACTGCTAACAAAGTTGTTGATGCTTTGAGCAGGAAATTCTTGTTGTTGCAGGAGTTTAGAGTCAAAACACTGGGTTTTGATGATCTCAGGGACATGTACAGAGATGATCTAGATTTTAAGGTGTATGAAACAGCTGAGAATCCAATTCTTAGGGATAGAGGTCAATGGATAAAATACATGATCGAGGAAGGATTACTATTTAAGGGTAATCAACTTTGTATTCCAAAGTGCTCCATGAGGGAGAATCTGTTGAAGGAGAAACATAGTGGAGGATTAGCCGGGCATTTCGGTCATGACAAGACATTCTCAAAGTTAAACGAATCATATTTTTGGATAGGAATGAGAGAAGACATCAAAATATTCATGGACAGATGTAGAATTTGTTAGCATTCAAAAGGGAAGAGGCAGAATGTAGGCTTTTATCAACCATTACCCATACCTGACAGGCCGTGGGATGCAGTCAGCATGGACTTCATATTGGGGCTTCTGAGAACACAAAGAGGGTTTGACTCGATCTTTGTGGTGGTGGATAGATTTTCTAAGATGTCACACTTCATACCATGTCAGAAAACCAATGATGCAACCAAGGATGATTTTAAGGATGGAAATGTATTTTAAAATGTAGAAACCTTGGCGAATATTACTAATCCTTCACATGTCAACTATAAATGTTCGGTGATATTTTTTTTTAAATATTCAAATTTCTAAGTATTTTGTATAGTTTTTATTAAAGTTTGGCAATTTTTGAGGTAAAATAATGTTATCCTATAGAATTTGGGCGAATCATTTTTAAAACAACGAATCTCGTTTTTGGAAAAAACATGGAAAATTAGCCCATGAGAGAAATTTAGCCCCTAAAATGATCCCTGGATGCAACTCACATTGCAAATCTTTTTTTCAAAGAAGTCATTCGACTTCACGACTTACCAAGGAGCATAGTTTCAGATTGAGACACTAAGTTCGTAGGACACTTCTGGAGGACCTTATGGAAAAAGATAGGAATGAAATTGTCGTTCAATTCAAATTATCAATTTCAGACGGATGGACAGATAGAAGTTGTGAACAGAAGTTTGGGAGACTTGCTGAGAAGCTTGGTGACAGAGAACCACATTCAGTGGGACAATATTCTGCCATAGGCAGAATTTGCTTATAATGATTCAATCAACCAAAGAACGGGGCAGAGTCCATTCCAAATTTTTTATGGGATGCAACCAAGAGGAGTTTTGGAATTGAGAGATTTAGAACAGAATGCAACTAGGAGTGCTAGTGCAGAGGATTTCGCAGAGGCGATGAAGGAACTTCACAGCCAGGTAAAGGAGCGATTGCAAAACTCGAGCCAAGAGTATAAGCACAGAGTAGATCAACACAGGAGACAACTTCAATTTGAGGTTGGTGATTTTATTTTGGCACATCTGAGAAAGGAAAGGTTCCCGAAGGGGACATATAACAAACTAAAGATGAAGAAGATCAGACCATGTAAGGTCTTGAAGAAGTTTGGGGCAAATGCTTATGAGATTGAATTACCCAATGGGATTAGAATTTCTCTGATATTCAATGTCTCGGATTTGTACCCTTATAAAGCTGAGGAAGCAGAAGCAGGTAGTGAACAACTAGAGATTCAATGGACAAAACAAATGCCAGTTGCAGAAAAGCCACAGATGGAGTGCATACTGGACAAAAGAGTTGGTAAGAGGACTAGAAGAAAGAAATACTTTGAATACTTGGTCAAGTGGAAGGGCCATCCAATTGAAGATACGAGCTGGGAGAACGAAGCAAAAATCTAGAAGCATGGACAGACCATGCACGAGCTCATGGACAGGAGCCCATGAAAATTTTCAAGCGAGGGAGTATGATGCAGAAGCATCACAAGGCGTGCAAACATAGCCAGCATTGAGACAACGCGGAGATAAGAGACAGATGGAAAAGCACCGAGCACATTTTTTGAAAATGTTTTGAAATATTAATGAAGTCACTAAGTGGAGGCATGCTTGTATTATTGTAAAAGGACCTTGAGCGATCCGCTCTCATCCATAGTAGATAGGATCCTTTATGTATAATGAATGTACGTAGATAGAATTTAATTCTAGATTAGACAGTTTTAGAGCACAAGAGGGAAATGGGATATAGACACCCTCACTTGTATCTTTGTAACATTATTATGATTGTCAAGATATAGCATAGAGCATAGAGAAGAGAGCAGAGAGATGTAGTTGAAAACACCCACGTACAAAGATTTGAATTAATAGAAAGAGCTTCGATTCAAATCCATGGTGTCATATTTGTTCTCTGTGTATGCATGTTGAATGTTATGCTCATGGATGTTTACTTTCTGTTATACATTTTCTTTATATGTTGTGTATATTATTTCATTCTTTGTGTTTGAAGTCTGAGAGAGAGGAAGGAATGAGTTTCAATTGTTTCTCTGCTTGAGTGAGCAAAATTCTTGCAAGGAGTGCAATGAAGTTTTTCCGCAAGGAGTGCATTGACAGAAGTCAGAGTTCATCTTTGAAAGATCATGAGGGATAACAACTGTTCTCATTCTCACAGAAGTGAAAGTTGAGCACATGAGCCATGCAAGGTGTGCGCAGGCCGAGTAAAGTCTTAAAGTTTGTGAACCTGAGAAATTGTTGAAGGACTACTGCTGCAGGGAGTGCGTAGAGTCGAAGGACTTCAATTCTTTGAAGTAATTGAAGGATTCTCCGCAAGGAGTGCGTGCATGAGTCTTCTTTAAGACTCGGAGTTGGAGAAATATCAGGAAGGATAGGGTCTTTGCAGTTGTTGAAGAAAAGCACAGAAGGTTAGTGCCTTGAAGTGTTTAAAGGAGGCGTAGCAAGTTTGCATTGCAGGCGAGCAAGTTCCACGGAGAAATATTTGGTTAAATTCGCAGGAATTGTCTAGGAAGAAACAGACGGTCAGAATTCTTTGAGAAGAATTCACGAAGTCACAAGAGCCATCAGATCTTGTAGAGAAGCAGGTACGTTACGACGAGCTTTCCTTAGGCGTAAGCTCAGAAGAAATCAGGGCCGTAGGATCCAAATCAACCAGGGTCGTTGGATCGCTCATGAAAGGCGAGTAGCGAAGTGGTGAGTGGATCAGAGCCATCCATCTGGGAGTGGACAGGTGTCAGAGATCAAAGGATCTCACGAACTCGGAGGTTCATTGGGTGAGAGCCCAAAATATCGCGAACTCGGAGGTTCATTGGGTGCTCGAAGTTGCAAGAAGCGAAGTCATGAAGTGTCGAGGTTGCACAAAGGACATGTGGAAGAATCACAAAGTGGGCCCTAGAAGTGGACCGACAGACACACGTCACACATTTGGAGGAGGCAACACCTGTTGACCTCTCGCGTCTCGGGGACTTGGGAGAAAAGGGAATGAAGGTTCGAGCCTTTGATTCGAGAAGTCGCGAGTAGCGAGAACGAGAGGAGAAAGGTCAAATCTCCCCTCTCGAGAGTTCAGGAAAGAAGGTTTGAAGGTTAGACCTTTGAACTCGCGTAGGAATGAGAGGCGAAAGGTGCTAGTGCTTAGCCTAGCCAATGGTCGTGCAAGAAGGTCACTGACAAAGGGAGCGTTGTACCTATTTCATGATCTCGGTTATTGTGGGATCACAGAGTAAGAGACAGAAGTCACAACTCGTGAACTTGCAAGATCGTGAACCGCGAGAAAGAACCTATGGATCGATTAGAAAGGGGATTCCAGAAGAGAATCCTAAAGAGCCGATTCAAATCAAAGGGCATATAGAACGATCCTATAAGCGGATATCAGTCCCGAGGGACCGATAGGGTCTGCGTCAATATCCTAAGATTGCAAACATGTGGGCATGTATGGGCCCTTACAAAGTTTTAAGATGATTTCCAAAACTAAGAGGTACCCTAGGGGGGCTTTGTCCTCTCCTAATGATTTTTTAAGGGAGATGAAATTTCCTTTCAACCACCTTTTCTAATTCCGTAGATCCAGGGATGATTTTAAGGATGGAAATTTATTTTAAAATGTAGAAACCTTGGCGAATCTTACTAATCCTTCATATGCCAACCATAAATGTTTGGTGATATTTTTGTAAAAATATTCAAATTTCTAAGGATTTTATACAGTTTTTATAAAATTTTGGCGATTTTTAAGGTAAAATAATTTTATCCTATATAATTTGGGCGAATAATTTTTAAAATAGCGAATCTCGTTTTTGGAAAAACCATGGAAAATTAGCCCATTTGCGAAATTTAGCCCCTAAAATCATGCATGCGGAGATCACACTTGGGTGCGGGGGAAGAGAATACTTGAGGGTTAAAATTGATTTCTAGTCCCAAATTAATTGATTGTTTTTGAAAAAGAAATAACTTCAACTCAAAATTTTAAATGCCAAATGAGCCATCCATGTGGAAACAAAGCAAAGAGAAGAATAGTGATTATTTTTACCCCTATGTGCTTATGTTAGTTAACCTTTATTGTGATAAAGGAATCTAAGTGAAGTGTGGTTGCTTTACAAAGTGCAGGAAATTACAATATGAAGGCAATGGGCCCTCAAACCACTCAAAAAAACCCTTACAATTTGCAAAAAGTGAAATTATGCATAGGTTGTAGTTTTGACAGGCACGCAGAGGGAGGATAATGCGTAGAATGTGTAGAGTAGTGAAGGTTAATATGCACACAATGCACATCTGTGTGCCTTGAAAGACACACACTTCCTGTCATGCGTCGGGGAAGAAATTTCCAAGTGAAATTCTCTTTCCTTGGCTCTGAATTTTGACTTGGGAAGGCTGGACTAGGCCGGTTTTGGTATATGCATATCAAAACAATTAAAAAGAATTTCTTTCAAGACTTAAATAGAAAGGAATTTGATATCGATTCCCAGTATGGTTGACAATTTGTTGTGTTGGTTTTGTCATGTGGGTGAAAAAAAACACAACAATTACGTACTTAGTTAAGTCATCTAAAAAAAAAAGAGGTTTATGAGTTGATTAGATAACCAAATACACATGAAACAAAAGAAATAAAACTAAAAACAAAGGGAAATAAAATGTTAAAGAAGCTTGCAAGAACTAGTACCATGAAAAGAAAAAGATGACCATCATATAGCTACCAATGGATTAATATATTGATAGACTAAACACCATAGAGAAAGGTAGGGACTTATGAATCGCCTCTTCCTCCTTGGGAGTGTTGGATTACTGAGAGGGGGGGGTGAATCATTAATAGCATAATTATAATCCTTTTTCTTCAAATGTTATATCAATGTAGAATTATTATCCAATAATGAGCAATAAGAAATAAACAATCACACACATACACAGTACACCATTGTTTTATGTGGAAACCCAAATCGGGAGAAAACCACAGAATGATTTTTCTTATATTTCTTGAAGAATTACATTCATTGGAAGCACCAATTTCCTTTGTTTTCTAACTACAACTAGAAGGAGGCTCCAACCCCCTAGTTTCTCAGGCTACAACCTGAGAGAATCTTCAACTCCCCAATTCTCTAGCTACAACCAGAAGGAGGCTACAACCCCCAATGTTCTCCAGCTACAACTGGAAGGTGGCTACAACCACCTGTCCTTGCCTCGTCCTGCCACCCTGAAGTAGAAGTAGAATGATGG
>JZKD02S2026172.1:25665-43879 GCA_000966675.3 Picea glauca
TGTATCAGCACTGATGCAGGGTAAGTTTTTCCGAGGGTTTAGGCAGGAGTAATGGTTAAATGCGCAAAGATAGTGAAATGGAAATGGCGGCGATGAAATCGGAGGGTATGATGATGTTATTGATTTGACGTGTACTGCCCTTCCCGGTAAGTGCGATTAATAATAATGGGTCTTAAATGGTTGATATCTGAAAATCTTTTCTCGTTAACTACAGTCTAATTGGATTACATTACTTTACATACCTTTGCCTTACCATTTGGTTTGTTCGACCAACCAGATTTGATGCTTGTTTGTGATGATGCTGTTTCGGCGACGGTTTTTTTTTTCATGTCACATCCTGCTGTTCGAACTATCGTTTTGGAGCGTAGAAGCTTGCTGACGGATGATGGTGGAAGGCGGGTGTTGCAGAAACCCATGGGGGAAATTGAGAAAGTTTAAGTCGTCATGGTGTAGATATTCACCAAGGCATTATATGGACTCCATGACAACATAATGAAAGAAGTGCAATCTAGAGCGTGTGTAGATACGACTAACCTGGAGGTGGGTAGGGGAGTCACCAAAATGTTATAAATCACTTGAGACCAACTGACCTCGAAGAAAGTGGAGGAGAAATAACACGTGGATTAGATATAATAGGGGTTGACAATGGTATATAATCACATCCCAGACAATGTACAAGCACCTGAGAGGAGTGCAACGGAGAAGATAAAAATTATTTCACAAAAAATTGAGGGATATAGGCAGGAAATCGAGGAGCTCAAAGAAAACATTAATCCTACAACTCCTCCAGAGGTTCAATAATAGAGAGAATAAAAATCTTCACTCGAGATAGTGGAGATGGAAAAATAAGAAAGGGAATTCACAGAGTTGTTCGACATAACTGTGCATATATGGACCATTTGAGAAGAAGATGAAAAGGTCCAACAGTGGGACCAACAAGAGGACAAAATCAGCACTACCATACATGATCTAAAGAACCATCAGAAACTAATGATATTACAGAGCACTTGTAGGGCACTGAAGAAATGAAGACTCTACAGACATAGTTAAAGAAATTTCATACAAATAAGAAAGAAACACAAGCCCAATTGGAACCCCTCTAGGAATAAGTAGCATTGATGATTACGTAGCTAGAGGAAGAGAGCATGATCATGGAACTGTTAATATTATGGTAGTTGCGGGAGGTATTTACCCCCACGTGTGAACCTGACGAGAATAGAAGACTCCAAGAAGCAAGAGAAACCCTAATGAGTTGGCTAATAACCCTAGAAGCCTTGTCGTCTCAAGAAGATAATTTATATTAGGCTATTAGCCTCCAAGAGAAGAAGTCGACCAGAATTAATAATAATATACTGAACAGACACATACCCAGAAAGAGAAGTCGGCCCCAGTAAACTGTCAGAATTACTATAAATACAAGGCGCCAGTTTTCATTTGTCATATCTCAGGACTGCAGTTTTCCCAGTTGGTGCGCACTGCAGTTGCATTCTGGTGTGCAGGTTTGGAGGAGGGTTCCAGGTGTAGCTGTAGCAACAACTAGTTTCGGTATTGGCTTGAATATCTCTTGGGTAGGGTTTGGAACATTTGATCAGTCTTTTGTGTTGCGCTATCCTCGGGGAGAGATGCACTGCTCTTTGTTTGGCTATCTAGCCTAGGGTTTGATTTCAGAGGAATTCTTAGTCAAGGTTAAGGTGCTCGGAGGGAGGCTTCGGCCTGTGTTTGGGTGACGAGGGTATCGTCAATGGTAAAACAAGCACACCATCTTCTATATTCTAACAGGTTATGGGCCCACACCCCTTCAGTCAGCCTAAAACACTGGAAGGAAACATAGCCGCTAGATATTGATCTCGTTGAGGAACTGTCGCTAGGGTTACTAGCAGGAGCAGCTTCCAAAAGCACTGCAGCTAGGGTTACCAGCAGAAGCAGTTGCAGAAACCCTAAACCTCTTGTTGAGGCACCTTAAGTGATGAGATTGAACTAATCTCTGGATAGATTAGTGCACCCTAGCCCAGCGCATCTCCTGGTACTCTCAGAAGGCCAAGACGTGAAGTTTGAATTTCTGGTCAAATCTAGGGTTTGACCAAGTCAAGAAAGCCATGACGAACTCTATNTACCGGGTAAATGGTATGTTTTGTGCTCAAGTCCATTACCTGTAAATACCTCTCTAACTAGGAGGGAGTGTTAATATTATGGTAGTTGCGGGAGGTATTTACCCCCACGTGTGAACCTGACGAGAATAAAATACTCTGAGAAGAAAGAGAAACCCTAATGAGTTGGCTAATAACCCTGGAAGCCTTGTCGGCTCAAGAAGATAATTTATATTAGGCTATTAGCGTCCAAGAGAAGAAGTCGGCCAGAATTAATAATAATATATTGAACAGACACATACCCAGAAAGAGAAGTCGGCCCCAGTAAACTGTCAGGATTACTATAAATACAGGGCGCCAGTTTTCATTTGTCACATCTCAGGACTGCAGTTTTCCCAGTTGGTGCGCACTGCAGTTGCAGTCTGGTGCGCAGGTTTGGAGGAGGGTTCCAGGTGCAGTTGCAACAAAAACTAGTTTCAGTATTGGCTTGAATATCTCTTGGCTAGGGTTTGGAACATTTGATCAGTCTTTTGTGTTGCGCTATCCTTGGGGAGAGATGCGTTGCTCTTTTTTTGGCTATCTAGCCTAAGGTTTGCTTTCGGAGGAATTCTCAGTCAAGGTTAAGGTGCTCGGAGGGAGTCTTCGGCCTGTGGTTGGGTGACGAGGGTATCGTCAATGGTAAAATGAGCACACCATCTTCTATATTCTAATAGGAACAAGCACAGTTAGAGGGCACAAAATTACTACAGGAAGAGATAACAATGCATAGAGTCGAGGTGCTAACAGACAAAGTTGCACAAATGAGGACAAAAGGAAAGGAACTAACAAATAATTTTCACAGTTTGGAAAAGGAGGTACAAGGAGCACAGACCACCTGAGTGGCTTGGGATGAGCCACATGTCAGTGTTGGGGGCTTGTTGGGTGCAAGACTATTTTGAGAAGGAATTCTATTTCGAGTGCAAGCCTATTTTTGGAGAAAGATATGTTTCGAGAAAGACCTAATTTTGAAGCATGTGCAACAGGTGGCAAGAAAACAACATGTAGAAAATGAAGGAAAGGCAATATGCAGGAGGAAAAGAAACATGGCGCGTAGGCAGAAAAACCTAACCATGGTAGGGTTAGGGTTTTTGATAAGGATTGTAATGACTACAAGCCTATAAAATAGTATCAATAAGGACCTTAGAAGTCTAGGTAAAGGGTAGATGTGAGGGAGATATAGATATGAACAAGTCGGGGATGTGAGAGAGGGATAGAAATGTATGTGTGAGATAGAGATATATCATATGATAGCCAAGAGAGTTCATTATTAGGCTTTTGTGGGATTGTTAATAAGTTTGTAGAAGAGTCAAGTAAGGTAGTTTATAAGAGTTAAGTCATAGGATGAGGATCCTGATCTGTTCTAGTTCTCCTCATAGAGGGTTCTTACCCTAAATATTAATTGTATTACTGAATATGTAATGCACACAATGTAAGATTTTGTAGAAGAATAAATAAAAGAGCAGAGAATCCATATCTTTGTGGACGTATCCCTAGGAGGGGGTGAACCATGGTAACCCTTGTGTTATGTGTGATTGTTAATGAATGATTTACTTTTTGTTGATCTTTATCTTAAAGAATGAATGGTCAGATCAGATTTATAAACATGCATGCATAGGTTTAAAGATGAATAAATTATAGAAGTGATTGAATGATTAAAAAAGATAATTCATAAGGAAGAAATAACACAACCCCAGATCCCCACTCATTCCTAGACTGCAAACAACTGAGTATTGTAGTCACCAATAGAAGCAATCTCGGGTGAGACTGTGATGTGCACCCTGTGCACAATGTTTCCTTCTGGATTACTAGGAGGGACTATAGTTTTTTAGAGTTTTGTTGGAAACCTGTTGAGATCTGAACCCGTGTCATACAAAGAAGAAGTAAGAGAGAAACAACCAACAAAATCATTATTTCAACATATTTTCTTGTTTATATAGTCATCCAACATGTATACATGTAACACCTTGTTTCCCCCAGTCTGTAAATATAACTTTAATGGCCAGGAACTATGGTAAACTCAATGTGTGAATGTTTGATTTGGTGGAAATTTGTATAAAGGTCTACGAATGTAAACCCTGTTATTTTAATAGATAATGGAAAAGTGTTGCATGAATGCTGAGATGGGGATGTGCTAAGAGAGACTGCGATTTCTAATGAAAATATGGTGGAGGGGACCCAAAATGGTTGCGTTAACCTCCACTAAACCAGTACTATGTTGGTTTTAATTTCTCAAGATTAGAGAAACCCTTTGACCCAGAATGAATTACAGTTAGGCTGGTAGGTGGGAAGGCCTCCTCAAAATTTAATGAGGGGATGGGGCAGACCACCCATCTGTAAAGCTTCTAGATCTGACCACAAACTGGGATTTCGAGCCACACACAATTTTTCTAAGGAAGGCAAGAAAAGAAGCATGGTGTGGACAGGGTGAGGGCCTGTGAAGAATGCCGAGACAAGAGCGGAAAATCTGGGGTTTGAGGAATGATTGAAAGCGAAAGTGAGTTCTGATCAAAGAGAATAGAGACTAAGTCAGGAGAGGGAGAGTAACCTTCGTCCTCATCTATTCCTGTATAGGGGGAAGGAGAGTAACCTTCGTACCTAAATTTCGTTGAGCTGGAAGTGAGAGATTGAATCTCAAAGAATCATGGCCTAAGCTCGAGGGTGGTCAGTGATAAATCCATTGGGAATGACTGAGCCTATGGTTGGGTGGAAATGAGAACCCCTCTCAAAAGTTGCATCACACCTTATGGTTCTGATAAGTGTTTTTATGCCTTGTTCTTTGAATTGGAAATAATGAATGCATGACTTATATTTGTATGCCTATAATGGTTTTTGTATTGAATGATTAAGTTAGAAGTATGCATTCATTCCTTGAGAACTTTCATATCTGCTTGATTTACTTATGCTCTAGTTTAATTCCTTGGAAGTACTTTCCCAGATAATTTCGTCATTGTCCTAGAGTCGCGTGAGTACTTACTTGATTGCGGAGGTTGAACCCTGCAATCACTACAAGGAAGGAGTCTAATAAGCTCAAGAGAGGTAGTGCAGGTATGCACTGAGTCTCTGCAAGGTGGGAAGAGACTGAGACCATCTTAAGTTCTAGAGTTGAGGAATGAACGTGAGGAGTGCATGGAAGAATGCTTCCAAGCATTACGTTCAAAAGAAAGAGTGAAAAACTCTTAAGTCCTTCAGAGCCAACAAAGCTCAGGAAGAATAGTGAGGTCCAAGTATCAAAAGGGAATATCATTTATTTTAGAAGATGAACGGATGATGTTCGTTCAGGAGAACCCAGGGTCTATCACAACCGTTAGATTTGAAGAAGATGCGCAGGCGTTAACACCTCGACTCCTTCAGTCTTCGTAAATTGGCACATCAGGAGATTCGCATGGTGGTGCGAATAAACTCTCAAAACCCAAATTTGCGATGTGATATGGACTATAAATATAGGATCTATCGGGACCGTCCTTAACCGTCGGATTGGCGATATAGGGGATTCACACATCGGGATATTTACACATTGGTGCGACTAAACTCCCGAAACTCGAAGTTGAGATGTGATCTGGACCATAGATCTTAGGATCTATCGAGACCCTCCTTGACCTTTTGATTGGTGAGATCGGGGATTCACACATCGACATATCCGCATGTTGGCACGACTAAACTTCCAAAACCTGAATTTGCGATGTGATTTGGACCGTTGTATCAAGGAAGGTCATGGACCGTCGATCTGATGTGAGAAGATTAATGCAAGAGTACATGGGAATTCAAAATCCCCTAAGAACCAAGCTCATAAGAGATAAGCGCGTTTTAAGAGAGCAGATGAGGTCTAAGAGGTGAACTTGTTTCAAGTTCGTAATCTCTGGAAGGAAAGAGGAAGTAGAGACCCATATATCAATGCTCACAGGAGGTAGATCAAGGGTCGAGACCTCCGAAACATCTGAAATCTTCCAATTCGGGGAAGAAAGGGAAATATCAGGAGGAGGAGGAGAAGTGTCCATTGGATCGAGAATTGTGAGAGATCTAGACCATGGGAATTCACATCCAGACAATTAGAAGAATGCGTAGGAGGAGATCAGATCTGAGCCATCAGATCTGAGTGAGAGGACCAACATCTGTTGGATCCAGGAAAGGTGCACGAGGGTTAAACCCTTCGAAATTATATAGGAGAATGGACTTTGCCAAGTCCCAAAGTTCTGAAATCATCATAACTGACCATCGTAAGGGTAGACATATGGTAGTAGATCTGATATTTCGAGAATTCAGAATTTGGAAGATTCGAAAGGGAAAGAGTGGAGCTGATCCTAGCCATTGGTGTTGGGAAGGACACATGGCGGAAGATCATCATTTCACTGAATCTCACATTGGGAAAGTCAAAGGAAAGAGTTGTGGTGAATCACGAAACATGAACTCATGATTTGATCACAGCCATTGGATCATGGAGGATTGCAAACCATTGATTTAACGCAGGTGAATTTCGGGAAATCAGGGATCGGGAAAGACCTGATTCGCAAGAAAGGATATGGACCGTCGGATCATGGGAGGTCGTGGACCGTTGATCTAATTTCATTGGGATTTCATTGATCATAAGAGTTAGGGTTGAATCACATCCAAATAACCGATACATGAAGCCACGATTTGATCCTAGCCATCCATTGAGAAGGGATGCATGGCGAGAAGTCAGCGTTTCACTGACTCACAACTCGCGAAGTCAGAGTTCGTGAAAGTATCACATTTGTTGATCGAAGGAGGGATACAAACCATTCATATAGAAAGAGAATATCGGGAAATCAGGAATCGGGGAAAGAGAGGTAAGACAACCTCCAAAGTCGCGAAACGTGAAATCCCGATTCGCAAGAGAGGAGATCAGGACCATTGGATCGAGGGAGAGTGTGGTCATAGCTTGAGGACATATGAAGGAAGGTGATAGCATGGAAATATAGCACCTGTTTCTCAAAACCTTCAAAAGGGGGCTCATTAAAGAGTCGCAGATTGGAAGAACTTGCAACAGAAGAAGGGGGAAAGTAAAGAGAGTTAAGAAAAAGAAAAATTTATTTATGCCTCGTTGTGGGTGTGTGAAAAAATGGTATCAGAGCGTGGTTACAACACTTGGAATACTTGGGCTTACAGACAAGTCGCTTAAAATGATATTTTGAGTACTTTAAAGGAGTGACACCCTACCTTGCGTGTTTCTTAAAATTCTGGTTAAAAATGTTATTAAAGAAAAGAGTGAAACTTTCTACAGTGTGTATGCATTTAAGAAATTGAACCGTGTACTGTTCATAAAATGATATACTGTTAGCTAACAATAAGTGTTTTTGTCAACATTCGAGAAGTCAGTGAATCATGGGAAAAGTCCAAGACTAAAGGAAGGTGATGTGTCATGAAGTGGGGGATGGCTCCCACAATAGAGATGAAGAATCTGATGAAAGGAGGGTGGTGGAAACCCCTCCTTATTTGGATGAAACTGTAAGGAGCCTCAGGGCTGAGTTACATAGTTTCAAGGCCGACAACAAGAGATTGATAAAGGAGCAAGAGAAACAAACATAAATTAACACAATCTTTCTACAAATATTATCCGACATTTAGAGGCAACTGCAACATGAACCCAAAACTAGTCATGTGGATCGATGACATAAGAAGAGAAGTCAGAGTCCACATGAGATCCGAAAACATGACTCCCTAAGTGACCCCACTGGGAGAAGTACCGCAAAGAAGGTCCAACCTGGAGGCAAGGGACACTGATCGGGAGAGTCCTCTGGAAAGGAAGCTGACAACTTCGAAGGATCTTCTAGTAGCAGGGTTGGCTCGCATCCTCATAGGAAAGGAAAGAAACAAAAGAGTTCTGAAACCCATAGTCCTAAAAAGTTCAAGAAATCCAAACCACCCTCTTTCGATGGAGATATTAAGAAGGGAGAAGAGGCAAAATCTTGGCTGCTTGGTTTAAAGAAGTATTTCAGAGACCATGACTACTCTCAAAACGTGAAGGTTCGAATAACCATCTTCAACCTGAATGGAAAGGCTTCCATATGGTGGGAAGACCTTAGGAATGTGAAAGGATTCCATGAGAAGGACTTGTCATGGAAATAGTTTGAGAAATACTTCAGGAATCAGTATCTGTCAGAAAAAATACATGGATGGGAAAACTAAGGAATTCTATGAGCTCCGGCTGGGGAAGCTCACCATAAATGGATTTGTCAATAAATTCCTTGAACTACTGAGGTATGGAACCTACATAAAAGATGAAAAATAAAAAATGCAGTGGTTCATTAGTGGGTTACCTCAGACCTACCGGGATGGGATTGAGTTGAACAAACCAAAGACCTTAGAAGAAGCTATCCGGAAAGAGAGGTATTGTTATGAACAGTTTGGGAGTAAGACAAGACCCCATGAGGACTGGAAGAAGAATAATAGTTCAATATTCCAGAAGAAAGGGTTTAAATCCTCAAGATTTAAGAACTATGGAAAATATTCTATAGGGAGCCTTCCTACTAGAAGTGTATATCAACAAAATTTCCCCTCTCAAAGTGGAAATAAACCTTTTAAGATAGACCCAACAAAGACCGATAACCTCAAAGAAGGAACCCTTAAAATGATGGGGTTGTGGAGAAGATCATAAATTGAGGGACTTCCCACACAGACAATAGAACAATAAGACAGACTACAATATCCAAAAACTATCACCGTCAATGATGTGGCTAGGATCATGCCACGAAACCATGCATCCTTGGACAATAATCAAGCCGACCACCAATCTTTAGTAGTGGAACTGAAAGGTATGATCGCCAACCATCTAGTTTCTATTTTAATTGATCCAAGTTCTAATTTGAGTTATGTGGCCCCTCAAGCTGTTGAAAAGTGTAAACTGCAACCAATTAGACATGTTAAACCATGGTTGGTGAAATTATCCACTGGGACCAAAAGAAAGGTGGCATAGGCCATACTAATTTGTCAATTCATCATGGGTGGATTGCCCACCTGAGCGACCCTTACTGTACTTCCCTTGGGTTTGTATGACTTGTTGATTGGTATGGATTGGTTGGCTTCTTATAAAACTAAAGTGGATTGTTATCATAAAAATTTAGAATGTGTAAACGAAGAAGGGATAACGATGACCCTCCAAGGGATTCAGAATCCTGTCTCAGTGAGACAACTATCAGCCGTTCAAATGAAGAATTATTACAGAAAAGGGTGTTCCTTATATGAAATACTGGTGTTGGAATTTGCTGAGGACGAAAAACCAAACCTAGAGGACTACCCCATATTAAGAGAATACAAGGACGCGTTCCCCGAAGAAGTACCAGGTCTACCTCTGAGAAGAGATATTGATTTCTCGATAGGGATTACGCCAGGAGTGGTACCGACATCTATAATTCCATATAGGATGAGCATGCCAGAGCTGGTTGAGCTCAAGCTATAACTAAAGGAGATGATGGACAAAGGCTATATCCAACCCAGTGTATCTCTGTGGAGAGTGCCCATGTTGTTTGTGAAAAAGAAATATGGCACTCTCCAACTATGCATAGATTACAAACAACTCAATAAGGAAACGATAAAGAACAAGTACCCCTTACCAAGAATCGATGACCTGTTCGACCAATTAGGAGGCGATTCCATCTTCTCGAAGATTGACTTAAGGGCTGGATACCACCAATTCTAGATTAAGGATGAAGACATCCACAAAACAGCCTTTAGAATGAGGTATGATCACTATGAATTTGTGGTGGTGCCATTTGGGTTAACCAATACCCCCGCCACTTTTATGTGCTTGATGAATAATGTACTCAACAAATTTTTGGAAAAAATTGTATTGGTTTTCATTGATGATATCCTAATATACTCCAAGAATATGGAGGAGCACGAAGAACATCTTAGACTCCTACTTCAAGTACTAAGAGAGCATCATCTCTATGCTAAGTTTAGCAAGTGTGACTTCTTTCAGAAGCAAGTCCATTATTTAGGCCATGTAATTTCTAAGGAAGGGGTGGGAGTGGACCCCAATAAGATCAGATCTATTATGGAATGGCCTACCCCAAAGGATGTATCAGACATCATATCCTTCATGGGCTTAGCAGGATACTATAGAAGGTTCATAAAAGGATTTTCCAAGATTGGTTGTCCAATCACTGCCCTTTTGAAAAAGGGGATCAAATTCATTTAGACATCAAAATGTGAAGAAAGATTTCAGGAACTGAAATACCTCCTGACCCATGCAGTCGTGCTGAATATTACAGACCCGGATAATGATTTCCTCATGTGTATAGATGCCTGCAAGGAAGGACTCTAAGGAGGCTTTATGCAATAGGGACGTGTAATTTTCTACATGTCCTGAAAATTAAACGAGCATGAGATCAATTATGTGATCCATGACCTAGAGTTGGCTTCCATAGTACATGCTTTAAAAATGTGGAGGCACTACCTCCTGGGAAGGAGATTTATGCTTATGATAGACCATTTTGGGTTGAGGCACCGATTTGATCAACCAAAGATCAATTCCAGAAAAGCTAGGTGGATGGACCTTCTTAGTGAGTTTGATTTCGAAATCAAACACATCAAAGGAAAGGAAAATAGGGTGGCCAATGCCCTTAGCAGAAGTATAAAAATGATTCATCTAGAAGCAGTAAGCTCCTATGAAACAGATGTCAGGGAAAGAGTCAGAAATGCACAAAAGACAGATGCATTCTTCAAGACCGTGAACTCATACCTGAGACAATAAAAGTATGAAGGCTACCAAATGCTTGAGGAAGGGCTACTGGCTTATAGAAACAGATTGTATATTCTGAACTGTGACAACTTGAAGAGGTTCATAATGGATGAACTGCATAAGAGACCATATATTGGTCACCCAAGATATTAGAAGATGATCACGGCCACTAAGAAACAATTCTATTGGCCTAGGTTAAAAAAGGACATAGCTAACTATCTAACGATGGGCCTAGAATGCCAGCAAGTTAAGGCAGAGCATCGACATCCAACAGGATTATTACAACCGCTACATATCCCATAATGGAAATGGGAAACCATCTCCATGGATTTTATCACCGGATTACCAAAGTCGACCAAGCAAAATGATGCCATCTTGGTCGTGGTGGACAAACTGAGTAAGTCTGCTCATTTCATTCCTGTTAAATCAACTTGTAAGGCCATAGATATTGCCAACATCTTCATGAAGGAGATATTTAGACTGCATGGCATGCCCAAGGAAATTGTATCTGACCGAGATACCAAGTTCACTTCAAACTTTTGGAAATCCCTAATGGCCGGTCTAGAGACAAAATTACTATTCAACATAGATTATCACCCTCAAACCGATGGACATACAGAAAGAGTGAACCAAATAGTAGAGGACATGCTAAGGATGCATGTAGTGCATCATCCTAATAATTGGGAAGACTACCTACCATTGGTAGAGTTTGCGTACAACAATGGTTATCAGGGATCCTTGAAGATGAACCCTTTTGAAGTCCTCTATGGTAGATAATGCAAGATTCCAATTAGCTGGAGTAATCTAGTGGAAAGAATTACAATCAGACCCAACATGATGAAATAAATGGAACAACAAGTGGTGTAGATAAGGAAAAATCTGAAAATTTCTCAGGACCGACATAAAATTTATGCCGATAGAAAGAGAACTCCCCAAGAGTTCAAGGCCAGAGACCATGTCTATCTTAGATTTAGACCCTGGAAGAATTCTCTGAGAATGGGAGCCTGTACCAAGTTGGAACCTTGGTACTATGGACCCTTTGAAGTCTTAGATAGAGTGGGACCTGTAGCCTATAGGATAGCACTTCCTCCCAGAGTAAAGGCACATAATGTTTTCCATGTTTCATTATTGAATAAATATGTACATGATGCTAATCATATAATTGATTGGTCTATGATCCAGGTGGAATCGGAGGGAGAATTCCTGCCAGAACCCCAATGCATACTAGACAGGAAGGAAACATCACTTAGGAACCAAACCATTGTACAGGTCAAGGTGAAATGGAAACACTTTGGCCCAGATGAGGCTACGTGGGAAATGGAAGATGCCATGAGAGAGGAATATTAGATTTTGTTTACTTCTATACATACCTATCATGTGGATAGATAGAACATCGAGGACGATGATTCCTTTAAGGGGGAGGGAATTGTAACACCCTGTTTCCCCAAGTCTGTAAATATAACTTTATTGGCTAGGAACTATGGCAAAATCAAAGTGTGAATGTTTGATTTGGTGGACCTTTGTATGAAGGTCGATGAATGTAAAACCTATTATTTTAATAGATAATGAAAACATTTTGCATGACTGCTGAGAAGGGGATGTGCTAAGAGAGACCATGATTGCTAATGAAAATACGGTGGAGGGGACCCATAATGGTTGCGTTAACCTCCACCGAACCAGTACTATGCTGGTTTTAATTGCTCAAGATCAAAGAAACCTTCTGACCCGAAATGAATTACATTCAAGCTGGTAGGTGGGAAGGCCTCCTCAAGAGATAATGAGGGGATGGGGCAGAGTGCCCATCTGTAAGGCTTCTGGACCTGACCATAGACTGGGATTTTCATCCACACACAATCTTGCTAAGGAAGGAAATAAAGGAAGCATGGTGTGGGCAGGGGGAGGGCCTGTGAAGAATGCAGAGATGACAATGGAAACTCTCGGGTTCGAGGAAGGATTGAAAGAGAAAGTGAGTTCTGATCACAGAGAATAGAGACTAATTCAGGAGAAGGAGAGTAACCTTCATCCTCATCTATTCTTGTATAGGGAGAAGGAGAGTGACCTTTGTCCCTAACTTCCATTGAGATAGAAGTGAGAGATTAAATCTCAAAGCATCGTGGCCTAATCTCGGGGGTGGCCAGTGATAAATCCATTGGGAGAGATAGAGCCTATGGTTAGGTGGAAACGAGCACCCCTATCAATAGTCACATCATGCCTTATGGTTCTGATAAGTTTTTTTATGCCTTGTGCTTTGAATTGGAAATAATGAATGCATGACTTGTATTTATATGCCTACAATGGTTTCTGTATTGAATGATTAAGTTATAATTATGCCTTCGTTCCTTGAGAACTTTCATATCTGCTTGATTTCATTATGCTCTAGTTTAATTCCTCAGAAGCACTTTCCCAAAGAATTTCATCACCGTCCTAGAGTCGCATGAGTACTTCCCTAATTGCAATGGTTGAACCTCGAAATCACTGCGAGGAAGGAGTCTAATAATATCAGGAGAGGTAGTACAGGTATGCACCGAGTCTCTGCAATATGGGCAGAGACCGAGACCATATTAAGTCCTAGAGTTGAGGAATGAACATAAGGAGTGCGCCGAAGAACGCTTTCAATCGTTACATTCAAAAGAAAGAGTGAAAAACTCTTAAGTCCTTCAGAGCCAACAAAGCTCGGGAAGAACAATGAGGTTCAAGTATCAAAAGGGAATATCCTTTTGTTTAGAAGATGAACAAATGATGTTCGTTTGGGAGAACCCAGGGTCTATCGCGACCGTTAGATTTGAAGAAGGGGTGCAGGCGTTAACATCTCGACTCCTTTAGTCTTCGAAAATTCACATATCGGGATATTCTAACGTTGTCGTGACTAAAATCCTGATATCGGAAGTTGCGATGTGATCTGGACCGTAGATCTAGGATCTATTAAGACCCTCCTTGATCGTCGGATTGGCGAGATCAGGGTTTCACACATTGGCGCGACTAAATTATCGAAACCTAAAGTTGCAATGTGATCTGGACCATAGATATAAGGATCTATCAGGACCCTCCTTGACCGTCAGATTGGCGAGATTGGGGATTCACACATCGGGAGATCCTCACGTTGGCACGACTAAACTTCTGAAACCTAAAGTTGCGATGTGATATAGACTATTGTATAAAGGAAGGTCATGGACTGTCGATATGACACGAGTATATTAATGCAAAAGTATGTGGGAATTAAAAGTCCCCTAAGAACCAAGCCCAAAAGAGATAAGTGCTTTTTAAGAGCGCAGATGAGGTCTAAGAGGAAAACTTGTTTCAAGTTTGTAAGCTTCGTAAAGAAAGCAAAGTAGAGACCCATATATTAGGGCTCACAAGAGGTAGATTGAGGGTCGAGGCCTTCAAAACATCTGAAATATTCAAAGTCAGGGAAGAAAGGGAAAGCTCAGGAGGAGGAGTAGCAGTGACCATTGGATCGAGCACTGTGAGATATTTGGATCATGGGAATTCACTTCCAGAAAATTAGAAGAGTGCGCAAGAGGAGATCAGATATGGACCGTCAGATATGAGTGTGAGGACCAACAACCATTGGATCCAGGAAAGGTGCATGAGGGTTAAACCCTTAGAAAGTATACAGGAGAATGGAATTTGACAAGTCCCGAAGTTCTGAAATCATCAGAACCATCCATCGTTAAGGTAGACAGATGGAAGCAAATCCGAGAGTTCAAGGATTCAGACTTCAGAATATTCGCAAGGGAAAGAGCGGAGTTGATCCTAGTAGTTGGTGCTGGGAAGGACACATGGCAGAAGATTAACATTTCCCTGACTCGAACATTAGGAAAGTAAAAGGCAAGAGTTGTGATGACTCGCGAAACACGAACTCATGATTTGATCATAGTCGTTGTATCATGGAGGATTGCGGACCATTGATTTGACGCGGCTGAATTTTGGGAAATTGAGGATTGGGAAAGACCTGATTCACGAGAAAGTATTTGGACCATTAGATCATGAGAGATCATGGAACTTTGATCTAATTCCATCAGGAGTTCAGGGATCAGAAGAGTAACAATTGACTCATATCCAAATACCTGATACGCGAAGCCGCGATTTGATCCTAGCCGTCCATTGAGAAGGGATGCATGGTGAGAAGTCAACGTTTCGTTGACTCGCAACTAGTGAAGTTAGAGTTCGTGAAAGGATCACAACTGTTGATCGAAGGAGGGATCCATATTATTCATCTAGAAAGACAATATCGGGAAATCTGGAATCGGGGAAACAAAGGTAAGCCAACCTCCAAAGTCGCAAAACCCGAAATCCTGATTCGCGAGAGAGGAGATAAGGACCGTTGGGTCGTAGGAGAGTGTGGTGATAGCTTGAGGACATATGAAGGAAGGGGCTAGCATGGAAATCTAGCACCTGTTTCTCAAACCCTTCAAAAGAGGGCTCAAAAAATAGTCGTGGATTGGAAGAACCTGCAACATAAGAAAGGGGAAACTAAAGAGAGTTAAGAAAAAGTGAAATTTATTTATTCCCCATTGTGGGTGTGTGACAATATGACATTGAACCATTGTGTCTCTTTGTCAATAACAATGAACCAATATACCTCTTCAATATAGGAATGTATCTCTTCATTATATAAGTATGTGCCTTTTGAATATAATATATTAACCATAATATTTTGAATAAAACAATGCCAATGAACCATTGTGCCTTTTATATCATTTAGTCACATTTTCAATTGGGTCAATAGATTTTGACTATCATGATTTTATTCACTTTTTACCTTACCATAGGTAAATAACATCATGGTTTGCAAATACCATGTGCACATACCATGAACTCTCTCACTTTTACCCTTTTTCTTTAACTCCACTTTCACTTTTACCTTTTACTTTAATCCAATTTCGCTTTACCTTTTTCTTTAATCCAATTTAACTTTTTACCTTTTTCTTTATTCCACTTCCACAATTACTCCTCTTTTAAGTAAAATCCACTTCCACTTAACTTTTCAACTTTATTTATTTATTAAAATCATATTTATATTTAATCCACTTTCATTTCCACTTTTGCATAAAATTGGTTTCCACTTAACTTTCCCACTTTTGTATTTATTAAAGTGATACCAATGTCACATTTATATTTAATCACTTACTAACCTTTGACATATATTTGATCACTTACTAACCTTTGACATTAATGAAAATTTATTCAAAATTGACTTCCTGAGTGGATCTAACCATTGGTGGCTGCTGGAAATTGCTTTGGTTTGAAGGGTCATCCAACTTTGGCCTAGAAATAATGATGACCAAATATTGATATGAAATATCAACCACCATGTTGATCTTACAAAATCAAGGGTTCTCGTTGTTGCATCAACAAATTTCCCTTCGACTATAGTCTGAAGTGATAGTGTGCAAGAAAGTAATCAAGAGGGTGACTCACCAGTATTTGTTTTGTTCATTGCGATCCTGTCTCTACAGAATATACAGTCACTAGGAAAACTCAACCTGACCAGTATAGTAATTGAAATTGTTTCATTCTTTCATTCTTTCAAAGAACTCGACCAGGATATCCCCTATATTATGGTAGTGCACTATGTTCATGTAACTCAATATTACTATAGATTTTCCTATAGTTCCATGTCATACACCACTATGGTACTTATTGTCTTCATGTTCACATCAGTACCAATGTGATATTTCCATCAGTCTCCCCCTTTGGTATTGATGACAACACATCGTAAAACAAAATGTTCCGGTAACAATGAGTAATCATTTTACAATTGTTTTCTCCCCCTTTGAGCTCAATGTCAAGACCTCTGAAACTAGAATTAGGTCCATCACCGGTTGTCTGTTGATCAACCTTATTTTGTTTTGAGTGACAGTACTTGTCATTTTTTTTCTTGCTCCCCCTGTCAACATTTATCCCCCTGTCATCATGAATTTTTTTTTATTTTTTATTGTAGGGAGATTACTCCCAACTTTTGTCTTAGATGGTCAAATGCTTCTATAGGCAGGGGTTTGGTGAATATGTCTATTATCACTGAAATTTCGTCCGCACATGGCGACAAGAACTCAACATCGTCAAACAGGAATGAAGTCATTCATGGCACTGAATTAATTTCCCATCATTGCAAAAGGGTAAAAAACTATACAAAGTAATCAAAAATTGAAGGGCGCTTTACAAAAGTTGGGTGTGCACGCATATGCGCGGAACAGGAACGTACAATGAGAGCATGCGCGCACGATGCGTGGCTGTTGGCGCAAAAACCCGCGCACCTGCTAAACGACGCATTTATGGAATTGGTCGGCCTCCCAACCACTTATGGATCAACTCCCAAGCCGATTTGACTCCCAAATCTGAGCTGAATCTGCATGGTAGGCTGGTCAAAGACCTAATTAAGCCCTAAAGAGCCCCTTTTCACACCTCAAAGGAGTTACATAATCACTCAATGCTATGCTATAAAAATCCATGAAGAAACATCATTTTCTCAAGGAATTTCATGTAATGTTATGATGCTTAGATTGTTTTAAGGACTCACTCCTTGAAAATAACACATTAGCACCATTTCATTGAGCCATTCACCTCTCCATTGAGTGAATGTGCTTGGAGTTATTTCACCATCATTCTCATTTTCTTATTGTAAGGAGAGAAAGTTTGTGAGGGCACAAGAGCCTTCCATTGGAGAAAGAAGGGACTCACAGTCCCCTTCCTTCATTGTGCTTTGATTTCATCAATTGATCAGTCTAAAAAAATTGGTGATATTGGTCTTGTTGTCATTTTTATTTTCTTATCCATATGCCCATAGTTTTAGTTTGTTTTAATTTAATTCTTGTTTATAGTTTTGTTTTGTTTTCTCTAACCCTTTCCTCTACAGCTGTCATGCTTAGCAAGACCCAACTGGGCATGTAAGCACCCTTTATTTGCTCACCAAGTGACGAATTGGGTGTGAACAGATTGGCGACCATACTGGGGATTAGGTATCAATTCCTTCCTCATTTGGGTTTATTTTTCTTTCCTTTTGCTTTCATTAACTTGCAGGTGCACAAACCGGCCTCTGCCGACTTGCTAACCAGTGAATTCAAGGGAGAATTGAGAGAAATCCATCCAGATTTCCCCTCTCGGCCATTTTCCACAGGCGCGTGGGTATTTCACCCCACAGACGCACATCGGGCACGCATGCACCTTTACCGCAGTCTGTCGTTGCGTGCATGCGCTTGGTCTCTTGATTCTGAACGCGCATCAGCGCTCTGCGCGCGCCTGTCTACACTAGAGGCCACACACTTTCGCAATTTTTTTTACATTGTAAGGTCTTGGGATGTGGGGAAAGTCATTTTCCTTCTTAAGAATGATGATATGCATGCTCTAAATACTGCACCACTTAGACCCCTCAACTTATAAAGGGGATAGT
>JZKD02S2026172.1:43935-56604 GCA_000966675.3 Picea glauca
CCACGTGGATGGCTTGCTTTGATTTATAATCTAAGTTGGACAATCATACTTAATCACACCTAATTCACATTTGGGACTAGAAGTTGAAGTAACAATCCTTGAGTATGCTCTTCTCTTGCGCCTTTAAAAGCGATCTTGAGAACCAGAAAAATATTGCGAAAACAATCTCACCTCCCTTAACAAAATTTCAAAACCTTTAGGTGAGGACAAAGGCCCTTTCGAGACCCCTCTTAGTTTCACTTTTCAAAACACATTTTAAAATTTGTAACGGGCCCATACATCCCCACATGTCACAAAGATAAAATAGTGGTTGGAATTTCGCTTTCTTAGATCAAACACTAGGAGAGTTTAAAGGTTTGTAACGGGCCCACACATGCCCACATGTTCAATCTAGGATAGTTTCATGCTTTTTCTAGGTTAACCCACACATAGGGAGTTAAAGGATAGTAACAGACCACATGTCCACATGCTAGTTTCCTAGGGCTTTTAAAGATTCCGCAAGGTTGTACCAATGACATCTAGCTAATTAGGTAATCACACTCTTGTAAGGACCAAGCGAAGTCCACATGTAGCAAGGTGACATCTAATTAACTAAAATTTGGCACACTTTCACTCACGCACAAAAAATTACTGCTCACTCACATAGATTATTCTCGAAACGTGGAGGTCTAAGTACATTTCCTCCAAAGGGATTCCGAAAACACCCCATATTTTCTTGATAGGACTATCCACTCCCGCTTTTAATCAAACGAGGTTGGTTTTCACCCCCAGCCTCACAAAACAACTTCATCTAAATTTTTTTCTAAAAAATCACTAAGTTTTCCTCCACAGGAGGTGCCAAAAGAAGTTTTTAGTCTAGGTAGGATTTTGGGGATAGGCATCCAAATAACTCCCCGTTATCTGGTTCTCACATTTTCAAACATAGAAGTTGACAAATAGGGAAATTCAAAATCCTCCAAGTCCAGTGTTCCAATCACCATAAGGCAGGGAGATACCCATGAAGGGTCGAAGGTCGAGGTCCGATTGTTCTATGCATCCCCCCTTGAGGCACCCACCTCCTGGACGGGATCTAGCCCATGACCCATTTTTTTAGGCCGAAAATCTAAATGCCGCACTGTGACCAAGGTACCTACTGACCAAAATTAGGACATCTACCCAGGTGGTGATTGTGGGCTGCAATTGCACCTTGATTGGATTTTGTGCGGCTATTGGGAAATATCACCAGCTCTTTCGGGATATGCCCCCTCTACCCCTCATTATAACCAATTGTCTCATCCTTCACTAGTGTCTCAGCCGGTGACTTCAGACCCCACTGTTGAGTACTATTAGAAGGTCCAGTGCTATTTGAGAGGAAGGATGTTACGTCTTCTAGGACACGAGTATTTTCTTTCTTTTGATTTCCCCACGCAGACAAAACCCTCTTACCCATATATATGCTTCTTTCTCATCTATGTATGATGCACATCTGATTACAGTTTGACTTTGATATATATATTGTGTAAACAGTCATAGAAAAGACTCTTGTTTCTATATTTCCCTCACCACTTTGTGCACACATTCACACAGCTAGTCTGACATCATAGGGGAACCACAGAACCCCCGTCATTCTCGACGCTTGCTCAACCTCCCTCCTATCTTAGGAGGAGTATCTGGTCGTACTCGCTCATTGGTAACTCCTTCACACACTCCTATGAGTGCTACTATATTAGGATCAACTTTTCTTGGTTCTACCTTACTTGGGTCAACTTCCCAAGGTCATACATTCACTCGCTCTCCTTTGCACGGAAGCGAGGGACCCACTTCCTCTCAAGGAGGGAGCACCAACCCACCTATTCCCCATCAAGGGTCAGGTTCACAACACACTATGGCTGGAGATAATCCTCCCACCCCACTACAGATGCCATACTTGGCCTCTCTCAACATACCGGATCTCACCAAGCTTACCAATGATCCTATATTGCATTACGCCACATGGCCTGCAATGCCAACAAAACTTCCTTCAGACATCCCAAAGTTTGAAGGAAAGGCGGGGGATGACCCTTCCAACCACGTCATGACCTTTCATCTATGGTGTTCTTCCAATAGCATCATGGATGATTCCATCAGACTGCGATTATTCCAATGCACACTTACTGGCCCATTAGCCAAATGGTATGTTGAATAAAAATCTGGCTCCCATGGGACATTTGAGTCATTGGCCAAAGCATTTTTGACTTTTTTTCAACTACCCATCCGCCATGAAAATGGTCTAGAACTACTGTCTAACTTCAAACAGACCTCAACCACCCACATCGCTGACCACATTCATGAGTGGCGTAGGCGATGTAGTTTGTGTAAAGAAGAAACCACCAAGCAACAATGCCTTGATTGGTTTCTTAGGTCACTTGTATCTCTACTTGGAAAGGATGTCGCTTCCACCTTCCCGCAATCTGAAGAGGAAGCCATTAGTAAGGCTCAATAGTATGACCTTATCTACGCACAGTCAGGGTACTTATACACAGTACTTCCTAACCTTCCAAAACCTGTGCCATTCGGCCAAGACAAACCTGGGATGTCTCATTCAGCAGATGGACTAATAGGTGCCACCACACACCATGGTCCACAACCCCAACCACCACCGATATATGGAACACCTCAATACCCGCCTTCATATGGGGGAACTCCTTATTACCCCCCACCACCTTATCAACAACCATATCATGTTGATATACCTCCACCTATCAGTGAACCACCACAGGCACCTCCCATACATCCACCTCTTCCAGCCACTAGTGGTACTCCCTCAACATCATCATATAGTACTAGCGAAGGCGCTACGCCTTCCTGTGTACCTTATGGATCGCTACCACCACAAAATCCATACTTCCCATTTCCTAGTCCCCCACAACCCATGGCTCCCCCACACCCACATGCGGGGGTAAATTTTGTTCAACCTTCTGCTGCTCAACAATACCAAAATTTTGAACAGTTGAACACAGCCAACCCAACTCATCCTTCGAAAAATTCCAGGAAGAAAGGACGGAACATGAATAACAATAACCAAGGTCAAGGTGGGAATCAAACCCCACAGCACCAACCCACTAGGGGCAACCAGAACCAAGGGAGCCAAAACCCCCAAGGGGGCAATAACAACAAATGCCCAGGGAGAAATAATGTTAAAACCATCCACCCTTGTGCTCTTTGCGGCGAGTTCGGTCATTACACTCACCATTGCCCTCAGGTCGCTGATTTCAAAAGGTTGAAAGACTCGGGTAGTCTTCCCCATTCCCCTGCACAAACTGCCCCTCAGTAGGCACCACAACAGTATGTGCAACAACCCCCTCCCGCCGTGCTGCAAAACCCTATCCCACATCAAGGTGTGATAAAAACCCAACAGGACACGCAACATCCCCCACCTCAGGTGGGCCACTACCATAACCCGAACAATCCAGTAGAGCGTACAATCCTCCTCACCAGTGAGGAAGAGATCCTTCTGCAAATGCGCAATCGTCAGTATCTAGCTGAGTCTACTCCTATCTCTCCAGAGAAAAACCCTATACCGACAGGACCCCCATTGGTGATCCCTCGCCCTTTCGTCGAACCACCATTACGCATCCCTCGCATCCCCTTGCGCATGAATGTTCACAACCCACAGGCTAGGGCAGCTCATAATTATAGTTTGGTAGATGACTTAGCACAGTCCCCGGCTACCATGTTAGTCTTGGAAGTCCTCCAGACTTTCCCTACACAACGGAAGTCTCTGCTTTCCACCTTGGGGGCATTTGACCCTGCGGATACTCGACTCATCACCTTTGATCTTGACAATAGAAAACCTCTTCTTCCCGCCTTGGTCGCTATCCAACTACCAGAAAAAAATGGAACATCACCGTTCATTGGTGTATCATCGATGAAGGGGCATCTACATGCATCATGTCCAAAACAGTATGGTAGAAACTGGGTTCCCCGGAACTCATACCCTCCGCCATCACATTATGAGCTTATGACGAACGACCATCATCTCCTGAAGGGATCTTCCAAAATGTCCCCGTAGAACTCGGGGGAAAAACTATTCTCATTGACATCGAAGTTATCGATGCCCCACTCGATTACAATATCTTGTTCGGACATAGCTACATGTATGCTATGAAGGCAGTGGCATCATCTGTCTTTCGCACAATCATGTTCCCCCACAACGGAAAGATTGTAACCATCGACCAAGTCTCACATTATGAGCCAAACCCCTCTGCCAACCTCGATAACATTCTTCCCCTCATTCACACCAACCAAGACGCATATCCACTCGTCGAGATGGGTCCTGGGATTTTTAAATATCCATCGTTGTTAGGGATGTACCATGGAGCACCACCACTCCTTCCCCCTAATCAAGTATGAGTTGTCTCATCTAATGGAACTCACACGGAGGATACTCGTCCTCCTTAGGAGGCTTCCATCATTCCTGATGTCTCAGTAGTCGCAGAACCACTCCAGTCGGAGCCTCCTGCGTACTCGTCGGACCCAACATTCCACGCATCCACACCCCCTCAGGGGCATAGTCCCATTTTGGAGACAGTTCCCCAACCCCTCACTCAAATCCCGTTTTTTTACCCTCCACCCGGTATTGAAGATTTCCAGGTAGCCGCAACGCTCACACTACCCAATATGGTGTTAGCAATCCCAGTGTGGTATTTACATCCACCTGAGATGGTCCCTCGCCCATCCCTTCCCCCACAGGAAGGGATCCCCATGACGATTCCTTTCCTTACCCCCACTACCCCCATACTCCCTACCCCCCATACTATAGCTGGGGGCAGGTGGAAGAAGAAAGAGCCCACCACTCCACTTCCTCCACGCATCGCACCACCTTGCGCATTATGTGAGAAAGAGGGCCACCAAACCAACAACTGCCGATCACTACCGGAATTACGGAATTTGATTCCTCTCAATCAAACCCCCACAACACCCGTCACTACTACTATTCCTCCCGCTACCTCCCAACCTTCCAGTAGTAAAGGGTTGAGGACCAAATTTGTGTGTGCTATATGTTCAGAATATGGCCTTTACACTCATCATTTCCCAACACTTCCATGCTTCCGGCATACATTAGCTGTTGTACGCCAAAACTTCCAGAAAAACCCACGCCCTGCCACGTCCTCTTCAAACATCACTGAAATTCGCTATGTCACCGCTACAGTCAATGAATGTATGAGATGCCCTTGCTCTCTCTACGATTCATTAACTCACTTTACAAACCAGTGTCCTATCATCCTCGCATACAGGCAACGTCAATTGACCCTGCATCACCAACCCACAGCGGCGGTAATTGACATTACTTCATCACTTGAGGATCTTCATATCATTTCTCCAGAACTCGAGGAACTCCCAACGCCTCCATGGTTCTTACATGACATCTCTAAGGATTTACCCCGCAACCCCCCTAACTCTCCTTCTCATTCTCTTGCGGAGATTCTCCATCCAACCACCACGGGTACCCCTTAGTATTTCAACATATGGTTTATGTCGAGTGAACCCTCATCACCTCCTAGCATTTCCCCCTCTGTTTCTTCAGCAGGGGGCAATCACACTATCACTACGATCACTCCTCATGATCCATTATATTCCCGTCATTTCCAATGCGACAAAGAAATACTGGAAGAGATACAATGCCCGGACTCTCCCTGGGACGCACTACATCATCGTGCACTCTTCCTTCCACAGGGAGCCCTCATGCCTCCTAACCAAAACCCCGTTTACATGATCGAGACCAAAGATTTTATCTCATCCGAGCCTATCGATTGGTTCAACAATCCCATTCCTGTCCCCGACACATTTGAAGAAGGCAATATGGCCAACATTTCCCCCACCATCAAAATCGACATTTCCATGAAAAATGGCATTGTCGAAGAAATCATCATTGGAGCTGCTTGCACTCCTCAGGAAATCGCCACATATAAAGCCCTCTTCCAGGAATATAGGGATATCTTCACCTGGTCATACACGGAGATGCCTGGCCCTGACCCATCTATTGTCGAACATCGCATCGACACCTGGCCGGACATCACACCAGTTCGCCAGAAACAACGACCGCTACACCCATCCAAGGCCGCGGCTATCAAAGCCGAAATCGACAAATTACGCACGGCCGGGTTTATTTATCCCATTGCTTACACTTCATGGGTTTCAAACCCTGTACTCGTCGACAAAAAACAGGGCACCATCCGCGTTTGCACCGACTTTCGTGATCTCAATAACGCATGTCCAAAAGACAATTTTCCAACGTCGTTCATCGATCAAATTATCGATGACTGCGCCGATCACGAGGCTCTCTCCTTTATGGACAGATTCTCTGGCTATAACCAAATTCAAATTCACCCAGCCGATCAATATAAAACTGCGTTCATTACCCCATGGGGTACCTTCACATATCGTGTCATGCCTTTCGGCTTAAAAAATGCCGGTGCAACTTTTCAGCGGGCGATGACATACATCTTTCACGATTTGGCTGCAATCATCCTCTCTTACTTGGACGACCTCACAGCTCGATCCAAGAAACGCACCCAACATCTCGATGATCTACGAATCATCTTCCAACGGTGTCGCCAGTACAACATTCGCTTGAACCCTCTCAAGTGTGTGTTTTGCGTCACCTCCGGGTGCCTCCTCGGTTTCATTGTTTCCCAAAGCGATATTACCGTGGACCCCCTCAAAGTCAAAGATATCATCGAAATTCCACCTCCCCGGAATTTATGGCAACTTCAGAGTCTTCAGGGCAAAGCTAACTTCCTTCGACGCTTTGTCCCAGATTATGCCATACGCGCACATGGTTTCTTTCGCTTACTACGTCACGACATCCCTTTTCACTGGGATGACTATTTCCAGCAGTCATTTGACGATCTTAAAGCAGTGATTTCAAATGCACCTTTGATTAGTGCACCTGACTACAATTGCGACTACATCCTCTACGTATCAGCATCAGCTGTATCAGTAGCCGACATCCTCTTCCAGCTCGGAGATGACAATCGTGAACATGTCATTTACTATGTTAGTAAGAACCTCTTAGGACCACCCTTGAAATACAAAACGAAGAGAAACTTTCCCTTGCAGTTGTCCTCGTAGTCCAGAAACTGCGCCATTACATCTTGCTTCGCACCACGAAGGTCGTCGCAGATTCCAACCCTATGCAATATTTGCTCAGTCATCGACAAGTTAACGGAAAATTCGCTCGATGGATCGTTATCCTCCAGGAATACGACCTCGAGTTCTCAACACCTAAGAGTAAGAAGGCCCTCGTTCTCACCGAACTTGTCATGGCCCTTCCCTCTGATATCACCAGTGCCCCCGTCAACACCGACTTTCCTGGCGAACATCTCTTTTACATCGCTTCCGATGATCCTTGGTATGGCGACCTTCTCGTCTACCTACGAACTCAAAAGTTCGGTAACCATCTATCAGGAGATGATCGTCGGTGTATTCGCCATCAGGCCCCCTGCTATCTCCTCATCAGAGACATCTTATATCGACGGGGCGTCGACACCATTCTTCGTCGTTGCCTGACTATTGACGAAGCCGACAGAGTCTTAAACGATTGCCACAGTGGCGCTTGTGGGAGCCATCTTTCGGGTATATCCATGACTCAAAACATTATCCGAGCCGGTTACTTTTGGCCTACCTTGTTTCACGATTACATTCATGCCGTGAAACGATATGAGCAATGTCAGCTCTACGCCAACAAAGCCCGAGCTCCCCCCGCTCTTCTTCACCCGGTCATTACCACGGGCCCTTTTTGTAAATGGGGCATCGACTTTATGACTTGTAATCCTCCCTCCAGCAATGGTCACAAATACATTGTTGTCGCCGTGGATTACTTCACTAAATGGGCTGAAGCTATGCCCACTTTCAACAATACCGCTGACACTGCAGCGTGTTTTTTCTTTAACCACGTCATCTCTCGTTTTGGAGTACCACTCCAACTTGTTTCCGATCATGGGAAACACTTCGAGAATGATATCTTCGTCGAACTCTCATCTCGGTTAGGCTTCTCTCACGAGTTTGCCTCACCATATTACCCTCAGTCAAATGGACAGGTCGAGGCAGTGAACAAAGTCCTCAAGACCATGTTACAACGCACAGTTAATAAACATAAAACCAATTGGCATCATATGTTATTTTCCGCGTTGTGGGATTATCGAATGGTAGTAAAGACCGCTACAAGTTTCATGCCATTTCATTTAGTCCATGGGGTCGAGGCAACTCTTCCCATTGAGTGCGAAATCCCCACCTTATGCACCGCAATCGAGCTATTACCTGACACTGCTCCAATGGAGCAGCGCTTGCTGAACTTGGAGTCGCTGGATGAAGACCCGCGATCTTCATTACAAAACAACGAGGCAGCTAAAAAATGATCCAAGGCTACCTTTGATCGCCACGTCAACCTTCGATCATTTCGTGAAGGAGACCTTGTCCTGGCCTATGATATCGCCCATGATACCTTTGGCCATGGCAAGTTCGAATCACTTTGGCATGTCCCTTATATTATTCAACATTGCCTCACCAAAGGTGCATACATCCTGGCCTCCCCCGAAGGCCTCTCGCTCAAGGAACCCATCAATGGGTTATACCTCAAGAAATTTTATGCTTAGAAGTAGTCACCCTACTTTAGGTTATTATTTCTTCTTTTTTAGTGTTTTTAATATTTTTTCTCCTACCCTCTCGTCTAAACTATCCTTTGTGCTATTGACATATGCTTCCTTCACCAGCCTACCACATTGGTTACACCGACAACGCCAACCGTTGGACACAAAATCTTGCTTCGACTGCTTGGGCTCTCTACACCCCCTCACATGAAATGCTACATTCAAGCGACATCTGTTTGGGACCAGCAACCAACAACCAGGCCGAATACACTGCGGTCATTGGCCTCCTGGCCGACGCCCATCATCACCATATTCGCCACCTTAGCATCTTCCTCGACTCTCAACTAGTCATTCTCCATCTCAACAATGTTTACTGTGTACGCGATCCGTGTCTCTTTCGTAAATACCTGCAGGTTAGATTATTATCTCAAAATTTTGATTCCATTACATTTAGACATATTCCAAGACAATTGAATCAAAAAACAGATGACATAGCTAACATGGTGTTAGATTGGCATATATCACATCAAGCTACACATACATAAAACATCTCATACATCATGTCACAACATATAGATAAAGTAGACATCATCATCATCAACAAAAACATATGTAAACGACATCAGGATCTCAAAATAGGTATACTCATATATATATCAAGGCCTCTCCAGACATCCGAATGTTTACATATAAAAATACATATGCCCGTAGGCCAGTGCCACACCTCGGTGAAAAAATCGGCTCACCAGCCTATATACAACAAAAAACCAATATACATCATACATAAATTAGGGTGCCTCTATCGTACCCCCACCTGCTCCTCCCTCAAGAGGAGGTGGTGGCCCACCCCCACCTGCCCCAGGCGGTGGTGGAGGACCACCCATAGGACCCTCCTGCCCCGGCGGCAGGCATCCACTAGTCATGGCAGCAAGCACAACTGCCCGTTGCACTATACCCCGCCATGGTGGCGATACTCCTATACACTGCTCCAGGAACCCCTCGTCCTGGATGCGGATCCACATGCCCTTAGGCATGTCCTGTAACACCATCTCCAGACGACAACGTGTATCATCAAAATCTACTCCGGCTGCCGCCGGAGGAGCGTGTGATGGCCCCACACCAGGGTCATCGAATCGACGCCTCATCTCTGCCCTCTCAGGCTCTACTGGTCGCCCTACGGCCTCATCCTGCCAACGCCTCTCTCCACGCGACAGTCTCTCCGGCTCTCGCTGAACTGACACTCTCTGCAACTCCACCTCGCGCCCACGAGGTGCCACATCTGCACATGCAACAAACAAACAAACAAAATCTTGTATCAGCGTCTATATCACATACATGTAAACTGATATCTCAAACGATAACATAAAATCAAAAACACACATAATACTCAACATACCTCGATGGTCAAAAGCCTCCCCAGGAGGCAGCACCATGTCCAGGTCTCCCCGGAAGTCAACCCCAGCATAGGGGTACCGCAATATCACCTGCGACATCTGCCGCCATATCTGCGCCGAAAAATAGTGGCCACCTTCGCTGCCACCGTGGTGAACCGAAACTGATGACCACCGCCTCAAGCGTGGCTCTCGTGCCCCTGGCGCCTCTAATATAACCCTCAGGCGCAACATCGACACCCTCTCTAAAAACTAGGCTACCAGGATCGAGCCGAATGCAAACTCCCCGGCACCTGTGGATCGACAACGGTCCAACTGCGCGATCATCCGCACATGCAGAGTCAACCCCCATGTGAACCACTCACGGCCCACCACCACCCTCTCCAACACCAACAGCTGGCCACCACTAATCCGTTGGCTCACCAGTGACCCGTATACACATACGATCATCGCCGCTATGCAACGATGAGTTAGGGAGTCTATAGCGCTCATGCTCACCACCGTCCCTGACATAAAGTCTGGGCCTGAACAGTATCGCGTGACAATCGTAGCCAGGGGCATATCCCTCGGCAGCAAAGGCTCTGCCGGTAGAGGCATTCCCCGGAAGGGGAGCCCAGTCAAAAAATATACGTCCTCCACCACAGTGAAGGGGATCTACTCTCCTCACATGAGGAAGCAGTGCAGCTCTAGGCTCCACATCTGGAGCAGGAACTGAAGTAAAAACTCCTGTGTCCATATCAAAGGACACTCAAAAAACTTTAGCAACCCACAGGTTGCTAAAGTCGCTCATACCTCAGGCCCCGCACTGGCCACAGCCTCTCGCAACTGCGACCAGTCTTGCTCACGCCACCGAACATCCATAGTCACTGCTAGCCACCTGCACACAACACAGAGTCCTATATCAGCTTATGCAACCATCAAATTCATAAAAAAGACTCATTTTTTTTTACCCTTCAACCTTGACTCATAGGCGCGGTTTTTTCACCCACAGGCGCGCACATATACATGCTTGTTCACTATACAGGTGTGCATATCTGCACGCCTGTTCACTACACAGGCACGCTCCTGAGCGTGCCTGTCCAACTTACAGCCGCGCTCAAGAGCATGACTATCCACCTCACAGGCGCGCACTAATGCGTGCTTGTGCACCTCACAGGCATGCCCCTAGGGCGCGCCTTAAATTCCCCCTCTCGCGCACCCATTCACGTCTATTTGGTGGACAGGCGCACACGTATGCGCGTCATCCATCGAATCGCCTGCGCATGTGGGCCCACACCCTAGACAAAATCCCCTCACACCCCTTGTACGCCCCCCCGTACCTACCCTGCCCAAAAATTGGAAACCTATTTCTATGCAGGATGATCAGACCACTAACCTGATACTCGCGCACCGTCGATCGGATACCTCGTGCTCCCTGAAACTCCAAATCTCCTCTGCAATCTGCTCGTCCAGTCACTGTAGAAGTAGGTACAAATGAGGTGGCAATATGGGCCCTACAACTATATATAGGCCTTTTTCAAAACTTCCACTCACCATTCCGGGAGCCCAAGGTGTCCATTTTTCAAACCTTCTTCAGCCATGGGATCAACATCCCGCCGCCTACATCACGACAGTCCCTGGGTCACTTTTCATCATAGGCCCCCGTGGCACCCTTTTTTCCATATCATGGTCAGGTACGCACGCACACAGTCACATTTGTCAAATACATGCTCATATCTTTGATTCTCTTCCGATATAGTTCACTTTGGGTATTTGGTTGTTATGTGCGCAGGTAGTTGCTCATCGGTCACCGACATCCTCCCTTCAGGTATATATATTCAGCACTAGCATGTAGTCTCCCCCGTTGTATTGCATTTCCATTCACACGCTCTGATATTTTCCTTTAGGATCCTCATTCCCGGCTCTGCAGTACTCACACCTCCATTTGCATCTTCGGTACTATTACCCGGTAGCTCTCTTACCCACATGAGTTGTCCCATTCATAGCACCTTTTGGCACTTTTGACACTCATGTTGTTCTTCATTACCCTTTAGGGATGGGAGTCCCAATAGTCTTTCATCATGTTGCGAATCAACCACATACTTCTTCTCCTCATTTTTCTAGCTTCCCATATGGACTCCCAGATCATCGCTTTATGGTTCTATTCTTTTTACCTGCACCTCCGCAGGATCATGAACCCTCCATTTCATCCACCATCAGTTTGCCCATCTGCGAACCTATCTTCATTTCACCTACCTCATACAGAAACTCACCAATGGGGCCCCCACCCTTCATCTGTTTTCCAAGAAATTTCTACCCTCCCTAGGGCAC
Source organism: Picea glauca (assembly GCA_000966675.3). NCBI lineage: Eukaryota > Viridiplantae > Streptophyta > Pinopsida > Pinales > Pinaceae > Picea > Picea glauca. The sequence goes on from JZKD02S2026172.1 coordinate 56,246, forward strand.
TCATTTCACACTGGGGCACCCGTTTCTATATTTGTACATTTTCCCAAATTATTCATTATTTATTGTACAAACGCCTTTCTTTCCAGCCTTCACATTTTCTTTTGTCGTCACCGTTGGTGACTTGCTTCATTTTGACCATACGCAACCCATGTCACCCTTGGTTGGAGCATTGCATCTCATCCACCCTTGACGGCATCGTCCATATCTTTAGAGTACTCCACATATCACTTGCCTCTACCCTCTGAATTTGTTCACCTTGTCCCGCCTCTGGCACAACTTATCCTCGGTCTTGGCGTCCCCCTGACACTCGACCTTGTCACATGGTTGCGGCCACTCATTATATCATACACCCTCCAACC
>JZKD02S2026205.1:10922-25511 GCA_000966675.3 Picea glauca
GTGTTTTTTTTCTTTGATTATACCCTATAATGTTCAAGCTTAGGCTTACCATGGATTTGAGCTCTCAAAGAACTACGTCTGTTTGACCCCGTTCATATATATAGAGAGAGAGGGTTGCGTGCTCCATCCTTCAACTCTAGCATCCCCCTTTCTCAGGTGCAAGCAATGTAGGTAGCAGAAGTCCTTTAAGAAAGCTCTATCATTTCTAGGTTCACATGGTTTTCCCCAATACTCTCCTAGTCACGTCGTCCTTGAATATGCCACCTTTATTAAGTGAATTTTGAAGTTATTTATTTATTTATTTTTTTCAAATGAAAAAATTCACTATCATATTAAAATAATTTGTATTACATCTATGTTATAACCGATATAACAATATTCAAAACTTCCACATGGATGTGCGGTAGATATGTGGTTGTGATCTGTTACCCCAATATGAGGCCATAGATCAAAGCCAAAAAAAAACTCATAAAGTTTCAGCAGAAGGTAACCTACAGGACAACCAATTTCACTCTTGCGGTAATATAGAGGCATGATCAAAATGATACAAAAAAATGGTGATCTGAGCGGAAACAAGAAGCCAAAAGAAACTAATAGAAGTTTATGCTTCTTGTTGGGCCTTCATGATTTTCAAGCCACTGGTTATAAGAAAAGAGGTCGACTTGTTTTTGAAGGGCAGTCTTTGAGAGGGCGTCCACTTTCTTGTTGTTTTCCCACGGAGTGTGGAAGAGTGTGAGGTGTCGAAACTTGTGTTGAAGCTCGTGAGTTCTATCCATCCAACCCAGTAGAGAGGAAACCTGAAGCTTTCCTTTGTAATTCAACCAGTCAATCACTATTTTGGAGTCTCTGAGGCGCTGTAAGTCTAAAATATGCAGCCTTGTGGCCAAGAGAAGTGTTGCCCAAGCCCCCATCAATTATGCTTTTGTATTAGTGTCGAGACCGCAGTTTAGAGTCCAACAGAAGTGTGAGTTATTGGAGATCTTTAGGTAGCCTCCAACACCATAGTTGAGGCCATTTGCCTGAGCAACCCCATCGAACCAAGCAGTTGGCAAACCCTCAATGAGAACAGTCTCAGGCTTGGGTTTAATATTTCTTTGTCTCTGATGTGTTGAGCTCCAACTGCTGTAAGAACCCAGAGTTCTATGAACTATTGCAATAATAAAGGGGAGTGCATTGTTTAAAATGGTATCGTTTCTCTGCAACCAAATGTACCAAGAAGTGAAGGGAGGCAACGAGTGATGTGTACAATGATTGTCGTTCCAGATCTTGTAGCACTCTTGTAAGGTAGGTCCATCCCAAAATGTGTGTAACTGAAGAGCCACAGAGATCCAATCGCAGACCCTTCTAGTAAAAGGGCAGTTGACAAAGATGTGAAAGGCAGATTCCTCTTCCCCGCGACACAGAAGGCAGATGCTAGCATTGATTCTTCCCTTTCTGCAGAGGATATCCCAAGTATTAATTTTATTTTCTAAGGAGAGCCAAGTAAATAACTTGATTTTCAACGGCATGTTCCGGCGCTAAAGCTTTTTTCTCCAATTGGTGGTTGAAAGCGGCCAGTAGTGATTTGTGATAGCAGAGTAAATGTTTGTGACTGTAGTATGGCCCGTGAGGTCTCCTCCGATCCAAATGGGGGCGTCCTCCCACTCTAGAAGCTTTAAACTTGCAATTGTTAAAGCATTCGTGTAGGAGACCCATTCCTCTGCAAGAGCAACGGGTAGACCAAGATCTTCAGGAGAGCGCCAGCAGTGGGAGAGCATGTCCATCTTAGTCGAATTTTTTGCATGGAAAAGATAATAAATATGAGAGGAGTTGTTGTGATAAGATGGATTTTTCTCCCATGCCCAAGATGTGGTCTTGTCCAAGATGTATCAAGTGTCCAGTCCCCGAGTTCCGGGCGAGCTAGTGGGAGAGGAGAGGGGTCGTCCGAGCCACATTTTTCCAAGTATATGAGGTTGATATGGGCAGGGGAGGGGGCGATCTAAGCTAAGAAGCAACATAAACAAGTGGCAGGTATTTGTCCAAGATGACAGTGTGCCAAATCCCAGATGTTGTTAGAACTCGCCAACGAGTATTTGTTGCTAGTGCTAAGTTAAAGAAGAGGATGTTTCTGAGGCCCCAACCACCTTTTTGTTTTGGCTTTGCAAGAGTGTCACAGTTACAGAGGTGGAGGCGATGTGTGGAGATGCAGCCCGACCAGAGGAAGTTGAAGAAGAGTTTACAAAGCTTGTGGAGCACTGTCACAGGGAGAGCTACCAATGCCATCCAATAAACAGGTTGGCCTTCCAGGATAGCTTTTAAAAGTGTATGACGCCCATCGAGGGAGAGCCAGCGGTTGCACCAATTTCCAATCATGTTTTCCACTTTTGCCAGGAGCCAGTTCCAGTCAACAATCCTGTATGAATTTGCCCTAATATAATATCCCAGGTAATTAAAACCAACAGACAGATTTATAAAAGTATAGGGAAAGAGATCTTTAAGCTGGTTTAAGGATTGATCAGAGAGGTTTGAAAAATGAAAGGTGGACTTTGACCAATTTATATGCAGTCACGAGGCCCTGCTAAAGACTTGAATAATGTTTTTTTTTTAAGTTTAAAATGGGCATCCTAAGAAATATAATAAAATATTTTGAGTTGGTTATTTTATGGGAAGGTAGATTTACAAATCACATATTCTATTACAATCCATGTAACTATGGTTAAATTAAAGTGAAAAATTGTTTAAAAGTAAAAATAATAATAATAAATCTATTGATGTGGCTAAAAAGAAAAAAGGTGACTAGAAATAGAAGTGGGCTTTTCAAAATAAGTCATTTTCCTTGAATAAGGAATGTCGTTTTTTTTAATAATACCTTGAAATAAAATACAAATATAAATCCATGGCTTATTAATTTAACCAAACCATTTAATATTTAATTACATAATATATTTCTTGAACGACGTTGGAAATGTTTACTACTCAAAAACTTCTCGGAAGATATGCTAATTCATAAAACACTTTGATAATTATTTTGAACAATTTTCTATTGCAACATTCAATAACATCCACTAGCCACAAGAAGCTTTCCCCTCTGCGACTATGTGGCATGAAGCCCTTTTCGTGTGATCCCATCTGCAGCCCTCATGGCCTCCCCTAGAGGGGGCTCTAGCTCCCCCCAAGTTAGATATAATTGCATTCGCCTCCTTGGTCGGAGCCCTCCCCAAGCATCCTAAGCCTGCTCAATCGCGATTTGTTAAAAAAATGAAGGAAATACATGTCATCCTGGTTCCAGCTGGTTTGAGATCACTCACTTTGAAGTTTGCGAAGAATGAATTAATAGGGTAAATTATGGGGATCTAGCCTTCACCCAGATCTATTGTTGTGTGGATCGAAAATAACTGGAAACCTCATCTAAAAGGTACGATTTCCTTCTCCTTATGTGGTAGGGGTTTCTTTGCATTTTCATTTGAGGAAAAGGAGGATAGAGATATGATATCCAGGAGCGGTCCATACTTTATGGGAGACTGTGGGATGTATCTCAACCGTTGGACCCTGTATTTTAACCCAGAAAACGACACCCCCTATGACTACCCTTTCTCCCTCTTCATTGTTGGAATGATGAGACCCTTCGTGCTATCGGAAACACCCTTGGGAAATATATAGACTGAACAAAACCAAAAGATGGTCTTTAGGCTTGTGCTTGAATCTATGTGGAGGTTGATCTGGAGAAGTGATCTAAAAATGAAGAAGACTTGTATTCTTGAAAATATTTTCAAGTTAAATTTTATGTGTTAAAATGCAAATGGATCAACTTTGCAACACAACTTTAATAGGATTTACTCATTCAATATGCATATAAACAACAACAAAWACAGTGAACATAAAACACATAACACAAYAAATGATAAAGGAGTTCACCCCTCTCTCGGGCTACATCTCTTGGTCCAGCTTCCAATGGATCATTTATATTAATTGCTCAAAGTGCTTTACAATGATCAAAATTCCAAATAGACTSCTCCAATGGCTTCAGAACATCCAAAAACCCCTAGCTGGGCTTTTTCGACACCTCGTTTGGCTAAAAATTGAAGAAGATAGGCTTCCTGGAAGTCCCTCCTTCAAGCTTGATGTCTCTGCATCTACAAAACACACCCTTGTTGGCTCAACCTAGCCCACACACATATTTAAGCGTAAAAACTTAGCACCGGACGCAATCGCGCAAACCGTGCAAACTGTAGGATAGTTACGAGCGTAGCTAGCTCCTAACCGTCAAGGGAAAGGTCGTATGACCCATGCGACCGCGCGCTAGTATAAACATAAGCTCTCGTTCCACGAGCCAATGGTGAAAGGAAAAATGGCGGGTCGTTTGTGTAACTGTTGGAACCAAAACAAAACATAATCGCACGTGCACCCGAATGGTATAGCATTGGGTCATATGTAATACAATGTGCGACCAAGGGCTGGGGCTAAGCCCCAGCCCGGTCGCGCCCCAAACTATACACATATGCAAAAATTTAAATATATTTTTCCATATATATTACAAGGAACAACCAGTGGCATGCCGGTTGGTGGCTCTTGCCAAGTCTCTCCCCCTTGCCCGAAGGTCGCGGGGTCGACTCCGACCAACAACATAATTTTAAACCAATAGATATATGACACGTGGCGGCCATTGACTGGGCCATGTGTCGTCATCCCGTTCGTTGCAAACATGCCATGTCACATGCCAACTATCTGAATAACTGCCTGCCACGTGTCATATGGCCTGCCACGTCAGCGTTCGTACGAACTGTATAGTCAGCACCCCTTTTTTTTTGCATGTTTGTCATTTTGAACAGAACGCGATATCTCTCGCTCCCAACGTCCGTTTGAACCCAAACGAGTTGCGTTGGGTTCGTAACGACGAGGCCTACGCTCTCGTTCAATTTGAAGCAATTTCGAGCACTTTGAATTTTTGAGCAAAGTTTGATCCCCTGGATCAAGAAGGGTCTTATGGAGGCTATCTTGTTGACCTTGGATAGTTGGGAATACCTGTAGAAAGTGGATTACGAGTAATTGCCTTTCAAATGCAAAATCTACCATGAATATGGGCATTTTGCAAAGAGATGCATGAAAGCTCTAGTTGATCCACCGATGAGAGAAGCTAATGAGCAGTGGCAACAACCACAAAGGAAGAGGCAAGCTACAAAACTATCTCCTCAAATAGAAAAAGATCAAGCCCATGAGGTAAAACTCCAATCCAAAGTATCAGGAAGCACTAGCCTAGTCCTCAGCAGGAAACCCCAACAATCACATCCTAACCAAGAATTGGTACGAATCCCTCTCTGATATGGAGGAAGACCCATAGGAAAGAACTAAATTGGTTTCACGAGACCTTAAAGAAAAAATAGGAGAACACCAAATCTATCAAGAAGTCCCTCAACAGATCAAGAAGATGGTGAAATTGTGGAGAGCTCGAAAGAGATATTTCCGTTCTGCAAATAGGAAATAAGTCGAATAAGGATTGTGTTAGTGGTCCATTTTATTTAGTCAATTTGTTGTAAATTTGAATTGTTGATTACTCCTGCAACTACTCTTGCTATGTTGAAACTCATGTTGAAACTCATGTTGAAACACGTGCTGAAAATCATGCTAGAACACGTGTTGAAACTCATGTTGAAACACGTGTTGAAATTGCCATGTGTAGAGAAATTTTACAAGTGTCATGCTCAAACATGTGCTGAAACACGCGCACATAATGAAATTTTACAAGTGTCACGATATTTCTTTATTTGCAACACTATGGTCATACACATTTGATTTTGCCACACTGGTATGCATTCATGATGAGTCGCAACTACCATTATACAGAGCCAAATAACTCATGACTAAAGGACAAAACGTGGCCTGAGGCCAAAAGGAAGTTGAAGCAATATGGAAGACATAGAGATGGTTGGAGTAACAACTCATTCTTGTATGGAAGGAAAATCGTTTCAGAGCCGAGGAGGAGTTTTAAAAAGAAATGGAGCGCAATTTTGAAGGGGTTGGTGAACCACGAAGCAAGGAAATTGTAGAAGGTGGACTGGAGAGAAAGATTCTAGATTGGGTGAGCACACAGGTAAGCAAAACAGAATCACAACCCATACACGCAGACCATTACTTTATGGACGATTTCATAGTGGTTTTTAAGCCACACAAACAACAATTCATGGCAGTCTTTTTAGCTCAGGCTCAATGTAATCTAGAAATTTGTTCTCTGCATTCAATTAATGAACAAATGGTATTGAAATTCGTGAGTTTTTTAGTGTTTTAGTTTCCAGTGGATTCCTCATTATTTGGAAAAAGTATTTATGTTTTGTTTTTCTGTTGTACATTCTATAGCAGGGCATGCATTGTAATTGTGTGTGTGTTGTAGCTTAGTTACCTCTGCATTATGTGGTATCAACGCTTGGTTCTACTCCGGGATTAGCATATAATTTGCTTCTATGAGATAGGGTACATAATACATGTTCGTGGTGGTTGCTTAGCAAGAGTGTTGGAAGTCAAGCTGGGTTACAGAACCATGTGAGGTCTGTGGATGTTGGTGAGACACCTACAACTTGGAGGAATGTCATCGTGAAGGAGAGGAGCAGGAAGGGGAGGTGCAGGAAATCGAGAACTGGCAAATCTGAGAAGAAAAATAGAGGAATTGGAAAATCGTAGGAATGGAGATGATGAAGTATACTTAGAGCCAGAAGAAGAAATCGAAGATGAACAGGACTACGATGAAAGAGACCCAACAACTAGACTGATTTCATATTTGAGTAACATGGGTAGTGAAAAGGTTGAGGTTTTTTGTTATGATGGTAGTCTGAGAGTTGATGTTCTCATTGACTGGATTGGAGAACTCGAAAGATACTTCGAGTATGAAAATGTTCAGGATCCAAATCGGGTAAGATTTGTTGTTACAAAACTGAAAGGCCTGAAAGGCCATGCAACACTATGGTGGGATATGCTGCAGAAGGATAGAGTGAATAATCAGTTGGAGAAAATCAGAACTTGGAAGAAGATGGTTACCAAGGTTAAAGAGAAATTTCCCTGTCGATTACTAGTAAAATTTGTTTCGACAAGTCCAGAAACTCAGACAAAGGGAGACATTTGTTCGTGAATACACTAGAGAGTTCTTTAGGTTGCCACTCAGAGTAGGCCTCAACGAACCAGAATTCCAACGATTTTCAAGGTATGTAAATGGGATAAAGTATTTAATTCAGGATGAAATGAGCACACATTATTTCTGCATTGTTGATGAAGCTTATCAAGTTGCCCTAAAGGTAGAAGAAAAGATTGAGACGAAAACACAACCTAGAGGTATAGGAAGAGGTTTTAAAGGACGAGGTAAAGCAGGGACTGTTAAAGGCAGTGAAAAGGAAGAAGAATTTGCCAGTGGTCAAGGTGGAAAAGGAGGAAATGGAGTTGGTAGAGGCAGAGGATTCAGAAGAGGAAAGGACATATATGTAATCACTTGCTATCACTGTGGTGTAGAGGGACACAAGAAGTTTGAATGTCTAGAAAGGAAAACCTCAAGGAGAAGAGGTAAAGCACCGACACAAGTCACACAGGCTAACAAAGCTTCAGTAGTTGGAGAAAATGTGACTATTCTTCAACAAGAACAAGGTGAAAATTTGTTGTTTCGAAGAGTTTTGCTTAAATCTGAACAAAAAGAGGCAAAGGAACCAAAACAACGAAAGAAAGTTTTTAAAACAAAATGCAAGGTTCAAGGAAAATGTTGTAACATGATTATAGATGGAGGAAGTACATAAAATTTGGTATCCATTGAAGTCATGAACAAACTGAAATTGACAAGGTTGAACCATCCGAACCCTTACCGTGTTTCTTGGTTGAACAAGGGACAACAAGTGATTGTGATTGAGCAATGTTTATTGAATTTTCAAATAGGGAGTTTTCAGGAGAAGGTGTTATGTGATGTGATTGAGATGGATGCATGTCACATACTGTTGGGAAGACCATGGTTGTTTGATCGACAAGTTCACCATGATGGTAAGGAAAACACATATGAATTCAAGAAAGATTGACATCGATATAAATTAACACCAATGTTGGAGGATACAATAGCAAAAACAAGAAATTGTGTTGATATAAACACGAGTAGCAGTAAGATCATGCTATGTTCTGCTAAGGAATTCTTATAGGAAGAAAGAAAATCAACATTTTGTTTAGCAGTGATTATGAAAGAAGTGAAAAGTGTAGAGGAGCCAAATGTTGTACCTACAGAAATAAAGTCATTGTTGGATGAATTTAAGGAGATTATTGCTAATGATCTGCCAAAAGGATTTCCTCCGATGAGAAGTATTTATCATCAAATTGATTTAATGCCTGGATCGAGTTTATCTAATAAAGTGCCTTGCAGGATGACTCCAGGAAAGAGTGAAGAAGTGAATCGACAAGTGCAGGAATTGCTTGACCGAGGGTTAATTCGTGAGAGTTTGAGTTAGTGTGCAGTACCAGTAATATTGACTCCAAAGAAAACAGGGGAATGGTGAATGTGTATTGATTCATGTGCTATAGACAAGATCATTATCAAGTATTGGTTTCCATTGCCCATAATGGATGACATTATGGATCCCTTGAGTGGTTCATAATATTTTTCAAAAATTGATTTGAAGAGTGGTTATCACCAGATTCAGATCAAAGAAGGTGACAAATGGAAGACAACATTCAAGATGAAAGATGGACTATTTGACTGGTTAGTGATGTCATTCGGGTTAATTAATGCGCCCAACACCTTCATGAGATTGATGAACGAAGTCTTGAATCCTTTTTTGGGTAAGTTCATGGTTGTATATTTGGATGATATATTGATTTTTAGTAGAAACAAAACAAAGCATGTTGAGCATGTGAGAGTAGTGTTACAGCGCTTGAAAGCAAAGAAACTATTGGTAAACCTGAAGAAGTGTATATTCACACAACGAGAGTTAGTGTACCTGGGTTTTGTGGTTTCAAAGGAAGGACTGAAAATGGATCCTGAGAAAGTGAAGGCTATCCTTGTATGGCCAACACCAAGATGCACATTCGATGTGAGGAGTTTCCATGGATTGACAAGATTTTACCAAAAATTCATTAGGAACTTTAGCCAAATATGTGCGCCTCTTACATAATGTATGAAGGAGGGAATGTTTCAGTGGACTACAATAGTAGAGAAGTCATTGGAAGAATTGAAGAAGAGAGTAACGACACAACCAATATTAGCATTAACGGATTTTAATAAAGTGTTTCAAGTTGATTTTGACACTAGTGGAACAACAATTGGAGCAGTTTTAAGTCAAGAAGGCAGACCCATTCCATCTTCCAACGAGAATTTGAACGAGTCCAGAAAGAAGTATTTTGTTTATGATCAGAAATTTTATGCTATTGTGCAAGCCTTGAAGAAATGGTGACATTATCTACTGATGAAGGAGTTTGTCTTGTTCATGGATCACAAAGCTCTACAGTACATTAACAACCAAGCTAAATTGAATCAAAAGCATACTAAATGGGTAGAATTCTTGCAAAGTTACTCTTTTGTGTTGAAACATAGGTTCGGGAAGTCCAATAAGGTAGTTGATGCATTAAGTCGGAGGATAGTGTTACTCAATACCATGTTGGTAGAAGTAGTAAGCATGAACCGTCTAAAGACATTGTATGAAGAAGATGCAAATTTCTCATAAGCTTGGAAGGCATGTAAGGAGCCTTGGAGTTTAGACAGAACACCATATATAGACTACCATATCCAGGAGGGTTTTTTGGTTAAAAATCAGTAGTTGTGTATTCTCAGAAGTTTCATACGACTAAATGTTATTAAAGAGTTACATAGTGGTGCTTTAGGAGAAAATTTTGGGATGGACAAAACCACAAACTTAGTGAAGGAGAGGTACTTTTGGCCCAAATTTAATAAGGATGTTCGAACGTTTGTTGAAGGTTGCAAGATCTACCAACTAGCCAAAGGAAAAAGTCAGGGCACGAGACTCTATACTACGTTGTCAGTACCCAAAGGACCTTGGGAGGATATCAATATCAATTTTGTCTTAGCATTGCCTATGACTCGAAGAAAGCATGATTCAACAATGGTAGTGGTGGATAGATTTTAGAAAATGGCACACTATATAACGTGTAAGAAGACTAGTGATGTTAGTGAAGTAGTTGCATTGTTTTTCAAAGAAGTGGTCAGATTGCATGGATTACCACAAAGTATTACTTCATATCGTGATACCAAATTTCTTGGGCATTTTTGGAGGACACTCTGGAAAAAGTAAGGCTTAGGTTTGTTGTACAATTTAGTGTATCATCCTCAAATGGACGACCAAAAAAAGTAGTGAACAAGAGTCTAGGAAATTTGTTGATAAGTTTAAGTGGAGAGAATCATATTCAATGGGATTTGGCATTGGCCCAAGCTGAATTCACATATAATGATTTGGTGAACAGATCTACGAGAAAGAGTCCATTTCATATTTTTTATGAACGATCGCCAAAAGGTGTGGTACATTAGGTTGCATTGTCGGATTTGGAAGGCAAGAAGAATGTTGATGTGAATGATTTTGTGGACAATGTGCATGAATTACAAGAACATGTAAAGAAGAAATTGCAGACCAACAATGACAGTTATAAGCAAAGAACATATCAACATAGAATACAAAAGATATTACAAGAGGGTGAGTTGGTCATGGATCATGTGAGGAGGGAGCGATTTCCTCGAGGCACATATAATAAACTCAAGTACAAGAATATAGGTCCATGTCAAATTCTGAAAAAGATCTCTGATAATGCTTATCAGCTGGAACTTCCGGAGAAATTTGACATATCTCCTACATTCAATGTTGTTGGCCTCACGAGTTTCATGAAGAGGACATAGGAGCAGATGAAGGTACCCTCAGTGAATGGGAACAACATCTACCAATTAGATATGAGGAGCAGATTGAAGAAATTCTTGCTACCAGAATTGGTAAGAAGACTTGTCAGAAGGAGTACATGGGATATTTGATCAAGTGGAAGAATCGAGGAGCAGAAGATGCATCATGGGTGATTGAAGATTAGATAGCACATGTGTATAACTCTTGACTTAAGCGGTGATATGCACATGAGTTGGAGCTCATGTTTTTCTTACCAAGGGTGTCCGATGCAGGAGCATCCTTGGGCTCGAGCAATCTACATCACCCAAAAAAATATTTTCATTATGTAAATAGGAAATAAGTCGAATAAGGACTGTGTTAGTGGTCCATTTTATTTAGTCAGTTTGATGTAAATTCGAACTGCTGATTACTCCTGCAACTACTCTTTCTATGTTGAAACTCGTGCTAAAACTCATGTCAAAACTTGTGTTGAAACATGTGTTGAAACTCATGTTGAAACTTGTGTTGAAACTGCCACGTATAGAGAAATTTTACAAGTGTCATGCTGAAACACGTGTTGAAACTCATGCTATAACACGCACACATAATGAAAATTTACAAGTGTCACGATATTTCTTTATTTGTAACACTGTGGTTGTATGCAATTGATTTTTCCACGTTGGTATGCATTCATGATGAGTCACAACTACTGTTAGACAGAGCTAAAGAAATCGTGACTAAAGGAAAAAATGTGACCCGAGGCCAAAAGGAAGTTGAAACAATTAGGAAGGCAAAGAGACACTTGGAGTAACAACTCGTTCTTGGAGGGAAGACAAATCGTTTCAGAGCCAATGAGGAGTTTTAAAAAGAAATGGAGCATGATTTTGAAGGGGTTGGTGAACCACAAAGCAAGGAAATCGTAGAAGGTGGACTGGAGAGAAAGATTCCATATTAGGTGAGCACGTAGGAAGGCGAAACATAATCGCAACCCATACACGCATACCATTACCCTCTAGACGATTTCGTAGTGGTTTTTAACCACGCAAGAAGCAATTCACAGTGGTCTTTTTAGCTTAGGATCGATGTAATCTAGAAATCGATTCTCTACATTGAATTAATAAACGAATGGTATTGAAATTTGTTGGTTTTCGAGTGTTTTAGTTTCCAGTGGATTCCTCATTATTTGGAAAAAGTATTTTTGTTTTATTTTTTCGATGTGCATGATGTAGCAGGGTGTGTGTTGTACTTGTGTGTGTGTTGCAACTCAGTTACCTCTACATTAGGAAGTGACAATAACAAGTTGTTGGTTTGAAGCTTAGTAAGACAAGAATCTCCTCATATCCTTATACTCTAGGAAACAAAAATGAAGGACATTGAGGTCCTTCAAGAAAGCAAATTCATATGGAAAGCAAGTATAGGTTTAGCAGTAAGTTCACGGGGTGGGGCTCAAGAGGGATATGCACTCTTTGGAACTCCCAATTGTTCAAGATAGAAGTTTGGACAAGGACAAACAATTGGCTGCAAGTCACCTTGTCTCATCTCCCTTCAGGTAAGGTCCTTTGTATCTTTAATATGTATATGGCTTCTTTGCATAAGGAAAAAGTTTTGAGTTTGGAATCACTGCTCAATATTCAAGAATGTAACACTCTCGCCCCCCCTCATTCTGGCAGGGGACTTCAATGCTACTTTGCATGCTTCTGAGAAAAGAGGAGGAAGCATTGTCAGAGACTCTACCAGAGAGTACATGGAAGATCTTATGTTGGGACTAGGTCTACTGGATGTAAAGTCTGCAAGTGGATGTTTCACTTGGACCAACAAGCGACAAGATCCTAGCCACATTATTGTTAGGTTGGATAGATTCCTCATTAGTGGGAAACTCTTGGAAGACTCTTTCTTGGCCACGACCCGAATTCTCCCCTGGATGGGCTTGAATCACTGCACTATTTCCCTAGAGATCTCCAATCCTAAACCCCTTGGCCCAATTCCCTTTATATTTAAATCCATGTGGGCTTCTGACCCCACCTTTTTCGACATTATATCTTCCTTCTAATACTCATGAACTAAGGGTTCCCTTATCTATATATGGGAACAAAAGTTAAAAAATACTAAAAGGGCCCTTTGGGATTGGGTGAGGATTAAAGAAGCAAAATATAAAGAGGTAGCACATGAGCTTGCACAAAAAATGGAGGAGACCCATATCTCAATGGAGTCAACTCCTATATCTCCTTCCCTCTTGGCAGAGGAACACAAATTTTTTATGGAGTACCAAAAAGTACTCAGGGTAGATGAAGAAAAGTGGAGGCTAAAATCATGCAGTTTTTGGCTTCATGCGAGTGATAGAAACATAAATGCTTCCACCATCAAGACAGAGCCAGGCTATGGAAAAATAAAATCTTTGAAATCAAGGCTAAAGATGGATCTTCCATTTTAGGCCATGCTCAAGTCAAAGCAACAATAAAGGCCTATTTCAAAACTCTCTACTCAAAAGATGGGAAGAGAGACATTGAAGCACAATAAAACCTCCTCAATAATATTCCTCAATTCATCATCCCGACAGATAATGAGACCCTCTTTCGGCCTATAACAAAAGCTGAGGTGTTAGGGGTTTTGCATCAAATGAACCCAGATAAGGCCCCTAACCCAAAAGGATTCTCAACACATTTCTATCTCATTTGTTGGCACATTATTAAAAAATACCTAGTCTGTATGGTCAAATATGTCTAGAAATCCGTTAGGATGGGGGGAAATACCAATTACTCCTTCTTATCCCTTATTCCCAAAGAAGTTAACCCCTCATCCTTTGCTATATACCACCCAATATCTCTCTATAATGTTTCTTACAAAATCATCTCTGAGATCATAGCTAACATAATTAAGCCATTGTTTCCCAGGTTAATCTTACGAAACCAAGGGCGATTCGTTGAAAAATGACAAATGTTTGATAACATCCTCCTAGTGCAACATGATATACCTTCCAGCAAGGAGCGAGGGGATAATGGGATGGTCATAAAGCTATATATGCCCAATGCATTTGACAGATTTTGATACAACTTCTTCTTCACCATTTTGACAAGATTTGGGTTTGGGCCTGATTTTTTGGCATGGATATCTTCCTGCATTAGTGATCCATGGATTTCTCCACTAATAAATGGTAGACTAGCTAATTTTTTTAAGATCACCCAATGGTTGTGGCAAGGGTTCCCCCTCTCCCCTCCTCCTCTACATTCTAATGGCAGAAGCCTTAAGTATACAGCTAGAGAAAGCAATATTGGAAAAATCAATTCCGGGAATAAAAATGACAAGAGGAGCAAGAAGGATTAATCTTACAATTTGCATATGATACTCTTCTCCTGGGAGGAGCCTCCTCAATCATTGCCAAAATATTTAAGGTGATCTTGGAGGATTTTATGCAAGCTTCAGGGGGGAATATCAATCCATAGAAAATCCATGTTTATGTTTGGAATACTCACTCCATAATGACATCAAAGATAGTAGAAGTTCTTTAGTTCCCTCTGGTATAGAAATGGACCTCGTTCAAACATTTGGGATTCCCATATGCCTTGCTTATCTCCTAGGATTTGATTGATATCTAGTTGTAGAGAAAATCAAATCCAAATTCAACCAATAGGGCTTCTAGTGGCCAAACACAATAGGAAGAATGGTAGTGATAAAATATATCCTCTCTACATTTCCTATTTCTTGTTCTCTTCTCTTCTTTCCCTTGGGTACATTAAGCACTCAATTGCTTGAGAACTCAAAAAATTCTTATGGTTGGTGG
>JZKD02S2026205.1:61207-75701 GCA_000966675.3 Picea glauca
TGTCCCAAGACACATGAAGAAGAGGAGGACATGTCTCATGTTCCATAGCTATTCTCATCGTAGGCTCATCGTACGATTGATTGATGTTTGTCACCAGTGCATTGTAAGACCGACTAAACTGCGATGAACATGAATCACAATCAACCAATGTCTAGAGAAATTCATGTTGTAGGCTTGTCGTATGATCAACTATTTTCTGTCGCCATTATGTTGTACCATCGACCATCATTCCTCCTAAATGCAACATGTTTTCGTCTCTAGTTAATCGTAAGAGTGACTAACCTATGATGATCGTGTATCACAAAACCAGTTTATTTTCGACGTAGGGTGAACTAAATAGAGTCAAAACATCAACAATGTACAAACAAACTTGTTCTATTTCAGACATTTGTTGGTTTGGACGGATAACATTACCTTTGGCATATGAGCGACAAACCTTCTTTGAATGTCCGATGAACGTTTCATTAATTTAAAAATAATAATTTGGATCATGTTGAGCTAAGTAAGCCATGTTGAGCCAGGATTTTCGACAAGTTTGCCACATTCATTCATGAAATGTATTTCTTTGGATTAAGGCCTTTTTTCTTTCAGTCTTGTTGTTTTCAGTCTTTATCATTGTGCTTGTAGTATAGTGATTGACCATATTAAGTTGTTTTGTTGATCATACAAAATTACTCACTCTGCTTGAGACTATGTATCTTAGCATGAAATCATGGATACATGTGTAAAGTTGGTAGTTGTGGTGAAAGTAATTGGCCATGATAGATCAAGAGGTCAAGTTACACAGGTCTGAGTGAAGTTTTTGGATGATCAGAACCAACTCATCATGAGGAATGTAAAAGGACCAGTCAGAGAGGGTGATGTCCTTACTCTTTTAGAATCTGAAAGGAAAGCAAGAAGATTGTAGTGATAATATTATTTAGATTATATATTGGAGTTTCTAAATGGATTGACTTTATACTGTTTGATTTTCTTTTCAATGCAACGTATTTGAAAGAGATCTAATTGTTTGTTAATTGAGCACCAACCCATTTAAGGTGAATTGAGAAATAATGATGCTTATGAAGGCTAACTGATTTTGGGGTCTCCATCTACCTTAAAAGTCTGTAGTGTTAATAATGGGCCTGATCTCATTTTTAGAACAACCTAAATGAGAGGAATACAAAAATGAATACGCTCCAAGAAGAGCTTAGCAAAATAAAAGTACCATTGATGAAATACAAAATGAAAATGAAGTGCTTTCTGACCTAAGGAAAAATCTTGCAAGTTGTGTCAATGCTCTTAAATTAATAAATGTCGAGCTTCAAAATCTTCATAATGTTCTTGAGCAATACCATGCTGATAGTGAAGAAAGGGAATATGTCATTGATAAGTCAGCTTCTATAAGGGAATAAAACATCAAACTTTCTAAAGACTTAAAAGCTGTCGACCATGGAGATCGGTTGAAGAATAAAGAAAAAGAATAAATATTAGATAAGCTCTGCAATATCTCTCTGTACCAACAATGTACCAAAAATATTAAAACCTCAAAATTCTTCTTATCATAAAACCCAAAACCAATGAACCCCTTTCCAAATAAGGTTATCCTTTGGTTTCTCAAATAGAAGAATTATATAGTAATAAAAATTAAAAAAAAAAAATAACAATGTTTCTAACTCACCATATAAATAATGAGCAGCTACATTAATTTAAAAAATATATATAATTGTAATATAATATATATTATATTACTTATTGCAATGTATATATAATCATAAAAACATGTTGAAGGGAATGGCATGACCCTCCCCTCTATCTTCTCACTCACACTTGGTCGAATCAATGAATTAACTCTTCAAAACATTGGAAAAGTATGAAATTTGAATTGCAAAATGGGGTCGTAAACAAAAAAATCCTCATGCTTCTTAACATACTTGTGAGATGTATATATAGTACTTAACATGATGTTAAGATGCTCATTATTTTGTACGAGTGTGGGCTTAGATGACGATGATGGGATTTATTTTTCTGATGACAAATTCCTATGAATTATTCTTTCATGAATATGTTTTTTTTAAGTCCGTATAAGGGTTTACATATAAGTGATTGAGGAGTGACTATGTTGGTATTTGTCTTTGAATTTAAAGATAGTGAAATTTAAGATTTTTTTTTGTGAAAAAATGATAAAATTGATCCTTAAATTTTAATATATATTTTTTCCAAAGAAAATTTATATGGAAAATATAATACTTTCCACATTCAATATGGTTGATCTAACCCCTTAAATTATATTTTAATATGTGTGTGTTAATTTATTTTAAGACTATATAGCATATATCGGCCATGTCCAAAAGCCATGTTTGCATGTGGTTGTATAACTGCATAGTTGTGAGACCTCTATTGTATCCTTGAATGACTCTTTCTCATACAACAACTTACTCCTACAGCCTGTAAATTTACTTAGGCTTCTTGAATTTTATTAGGAAATCATCCTCATTTTTCATGTGTGTTCTACATATATTTTGTGTGATATTTTGTGTTATTGAAGAAGAGGGTCATGCATATGCAAGGAAGACTCATTCTTGAGAATTTTCTCCACTAGTATATTTTCCTTTAAATTGTGAGGATCTAAATGGTATTGGTTGAAATATTGTGCATTCTTTGTCTACAAAGTTTGAAGGGGTTGCAAACCCAAAGCTTAAATCATGAGAAGAATGCCTCCCAATGTGATCAAACAAATTACCAGATTTACCAAATGCAAAAAAGGAATTGGTTGTCAATTTGTCTGTAGATTCAGAGACCTAGATGGTTGAAGAGACTCAAGATGTGTAGGTTGATGGCATTAAAAAGGAAGTAGCAATAGTTTCAAAGGAGTTGTTTCCTACCTCAGAGATTGTGGGTGGGGTTGAGTTCATAGAAGTTGGTTGTTATACAATTATTTTCCACTTGATCACTTTATGGGAATCATCTAGAGGTTAGTAGGCTAAGACACTAAGTTATGTCACTTTTCCCTTGAGTTTTCAGCATCCTTTTTCCTGGTCGCGGGTTGTTCCTTTGTGCAGGACTGATTATAGTTTCTTCCCGTATTCCTTCGCCTAAAGCTTCGTGATTATTGTTCGTAAAGTATTTTGGCCATCAGACACCTCTTCTAACCTCACACTTTAGGGGGCACCTCACACTTTAGGGGGCATATGCTATATAGTTATTTTCCACTAGATCACCCGATGGACATCATCTAGAGGTTAACAGGCTGAGACACTAAGTTATGTCACTTCTCACTTGAGTTTTTAGCATCCTTTTTCCGGGTCATAAGTTGTTCCTTTGCAACTCGTGAACCAAAGTTATTGGTCATAATTTTCTCTCTTGTAAGTTGCGACTGGTCACAAACTACATGAATGCAGGGTGTGACTGGGTCTATCACTCCCCAATTAGGATTGTTTACAAAGAGATGAGATCAAATTTTGGATCTCTCGTAATACGAGCTTGAGAAGTTTGCTATCTTGAGTGTCTATATTTATCTCCCATATTATCTCTATCATCCTATATATTGAGGATCTCTCATGGAAAAATGAGGTGAAAAGAAAGAGTTAACTTATACTATTGGATTGATCATAGAGCTTGGGAAAGGAGATTGGGAAGTGCTTCATTAAGTCATTTGATTGTAAGCTTCTTATTTTATTAATAGAAGATGCACATGACTTTCTCCTCAATTTGGTTGCATGTGGTTATTATAATTCTTGTTGAGAGTTGATATTTCCATGTTTTCATGTTATATTATCAGATCTGCTATTAATTCATACATGTTATATTTGATCTTGTGAGAGGCGTTCGTTTGTGTTTCCATGTGTGCAGATCCACATTCGTGAAAACAAAGGACATCTTCAAAAGAGAGAAAAAACAAAGAGCGTGCATGGACAACCGTCAAATTACCAAGTATGATTCTTATTCCATTATCTCATAGATTTATTCATGTGTGATTCAGATCCAAAAAAGTATATTGTTCGTATTTATATTTTGTCTTAGGTCTAGGAAGAGAATAAGGGAGGTAACTCTTGTAGAGTACCATGATCATACAACAGATTAACAACTCCACTGGGGAAATCATTACTATTTATCTAGTTTCTTCCTCGGTTTCTTTAAATCTATTTTTTCAAAATCCTTTCCTATTTAGGCCCCATTTTTGTTTTTGTTTTGCCAACAAGTATTTTCCGAGTTTGTTTGAAATTTTCTAGTCCCAGATTTGATAGGTTTGCCTTAGGCATATTAATTTTTGCATCTGTATGATCACGGTCATGGGTTTCTTGTGCATACAAAGTGACCCCATCTATTGTGGTCGTGAGTTTCTCTATTACAGCACGCTACCGCCTAAAAACTGCAATGTGCAGTGCGACTAGTGTTCATGGTTGCAGATTTCTCGTGTACAACTAGTGACCGGTCACTGTGTCTTAATTGAAAAGACGCGAACAAACACTAAAAGGCTATTTTTTGAAGGGGAATCCTTCAAATCTAGCCTAGATCTATTTTCTATTTTTTCCTACAATGTTACAGATCTTTCCCAGATCTTTTCCAGCAGTCATTACTACAACGTTTTTTTCAAGTCCTTTGATTTTTTTTTCTTTTATTTGCCATATGTTTGATTGATTCAAAGAACTTCTCATTTTTGTGGGTATAGTTTGGATTCTCTAACCTTATTCCCTCAATCTTTTAGTGCTGGTGGTACCCCTGTAAGAGAGTTGATTTTGTTTTTAAAGATCTTTGTGTACTATGTGTTTTATTTTTCATTTACTTTCTTTTTTAATTCCTTTTTCCTCTCTTCAGTTAGGTTTAGTGTTGAAGTGTTCCTCATTTCCTATGACAAACATATACATTATTTCCGGATGCAAAAATATATAGTTCCAAATTCATTACTACACTGGCTGAAAAGGACTAGAAAACTATAAAAAAATGATTCAAACTAATCGAAAGCATTGATCTTAGCTTTTCCCATTATTGGTAAGTTTTTGGCTTGGTGGCTTGGTAATGGTAGACTGGTCAGAGTTGATGTTTATGCACTTATGGGGTATGGAAATGTTATCTATATTCCTGAATATTTGATTCAACAATTACATGATAAGGGGGTCTTTACACTAAATCAGATAATGGATGTGGGTTTTACTGACATATGGCACCAATGGTGGAAATAATTTGGTATGTTGGGGTTGGGAGATGAGACAACTACAAGGTGGGACAATTTTCTAGAGGAGCTAAAGAAAGGTCATATTAGGATTAAGGAGGGTAAGGATGAATTGGGTTGGTATATGAACAAAACTGGTGGTCAATACACAACTACATTATGTTAAATAGTGTTGAGATTTGAAGGTCATCAGAAGGTAAAATGATGGTATTCTAATATTTAGGAAGTAAAGACACCATTGAAAATTAAAATACATATGTGGATAGCTTTGAATAACAAGGTTATGACCTAGGAGTTACCCCATAAAAGACAAACTTAGAGACCTGAAATATGTGTTTTGTGCAAAAATTGTGTAGAAGATATCGCTTGTCTTGTGATTTTCTTCCCTTTTAGAATACAAGTTTGGAAATATATCTCCCAGTGGCTAAATTTGGAAAATCCATGGACAAGATTAAATGTGGAGACTTGATTATTTGGTTGGTTTCATTGGCAGGATCTTGAGCAGCTAAGAGATATTCCCTTTCTAGGCCTATGAGGCACCTAGTTGTCTCACAATGGGCTATTATTTGAAGGAAGGAAATTTCCATCTTTCCAAGTCATTGTTCAGATTATTTATTCATTATATATGTTGAGGAAAGGCAATATGGTCAAGGTTCCTATATAGGTGGGAAATTTGCATGTCAATAAAGCTTCCCCTTAGAGGTATATAGCTCAGTATGAAAAATATGTTGAGGTGTTAGGTTAGTGTTAGATAATGTTCGATTAATAAATAAATAAATTTAGCTCAATTAAAATAATAATAATAATAAATAAATAAATAAAAATAATGTCAACTCAATTATTTAAAAAAATATAAATAGATGCATTGTTTTTCATATTATGTAGACAAAAATACATGTATAATTGATCAAATTCAATTATATTAAAACTGAGGAAATTGCAAAGCAGGTAATTAAATGAACAAATTGACACACGTTTCAGGTAAACTTAAGATTCATGCATATACCTATTTAAGATTTTGCCCCAATTTAGGGTTTGGCAAATTTTTAATCATTTCTAGAAATCATGTGCTCATTTTTTTTTTAATCATTTCCAGAAATCATCTACTCAATTTCCCTTTTAATGTATTAAGTGCATGATCCATGCAAATTTTATGGAACATCCAATAAACCCTTTAACAAAACACTCACGGAGAATCAATAAAACACATTAAGAAAGCCTTTAGCATCTAATACGGTTGTAACAATAAGCTATTCTTTCAAGTACATAAACGATTCTGGGGACAAATACCACCACTATTAATATAATATAAAGAATTGTTATTATTTATACAGCTATAACAAACAATTCTAGAAAGTGCATAAACCCAAGAAAGTCAAACAAAAACATGTGGTTGAGATTATAAAAAGGTATAAAGACTAATATATAAAGACTAGATTAATTATAAAGAGTAAATAGGTATAAACACTATATATATTAATTAAAGACTTATAGCTAGAAAGATTATATATATATATATATAGACTAATACATATAAAAATTATATATTGATTTTAAATATTTTGAAATCATCTATGAATAAGTTGAAGGTGACATTGTCAATTGGGTGTAATTAAAGTTGTTGAGAGAAAAGTTGTTTCTTCCCCACTTGAATTCAATTCTATTTTGTGACATGTTTACTTTATGTGTTCTTGAGATATTAACCTATTCTTTAACTCTAAAGAACTTAATTAGTACTTCAATACGAGGGGATTTTTTGGATACTTGGATTTGTAAATATGCCCATAATGATTGTTAAAATATTGAAATTAGATTTCAATATTTCAATGTGTTGCATTGATTTCAACATTACATGCATTGATTTTCATGGACGTGAATTTATTTTAATGTTTCAACATTAGTTTTCAATATTTCAATGTTCTACATTGATTTCACCATTTCCTTTGTTTCATACATGGCTACAGTTACAATAGTTGAACAATAATTCAAGTTATAATGGCATCTCATTATTATCAAATGGACGAAGCGCATGTTGAGGATGTAAGAAGACAAACACGTGAACATGTTAGACAAAAACAACAACAATAAAGAGATAAGTTAGAACAAGTGAGTGATGAACAAAGGGAAGATCGAAGACATCCGAAAAATAACAAACAAAGAAAGGCACAACAACTGACAATTGAAGAGCATCAAGAATAGCTAAAGCAAAAATGTGAACAACAAAGAGCATATCAAAGAGAATATTGAGAAAGAAAGTCACAACAAATGACAAAGGAAGAATGTCAAGAATAGCTAAAGAAAAAAAATGAATGACAAAGAGAATATCGACAAACAAAGGCATAAGAAATGACAATTGAAGAACAAAGAAAACAACAATATGAATGAACAAAGAAGAACATTTGGGCGTTAAGCAAAGAAGAACATTTGATATTGTCTTTGGCCATTACAGATCGGGAGTTGATCCACTATGTATGATAATCCAAGTAACTGAAGGTATAATAAAGTCATATTTGATTGGAGCTATTAAAAATTCCCTTGAAAGTGAGTCTCTTATTGAGAATATTTTGTTACTTTTTTAGCTCCTACAAGGGTTGCAACTTTCAACATATCTGCAACAACAATTAATTATGCACTTCAAATACCATTAAAAGAGATAACATGTCTACAAACATCGAGTTTAATTACCTTACAATAAGAGATGAAGCATGTGAAATATATCATGATAGATGAAATGAGTTTCATTGGAAAAGAAATTTAACAAATATCAATTCTAGACTTCATAGGGATTTCCGAGAAAATGATAGCATTCCTTTTGGTGGGAGGTCAGTTTTATTGGTTAGTGATTTGGGAAAGTTTCCACCTATTATGGATAAACATGTATATGCATCTTAAGGTCTTGCAAAATATTTATGGAACTCATTCACAATAGTTGTGATCCTTGATACCGTGTTTTGACAATATGAACAAAGCAATGAGCAAAAATGTTTTTTTCATCTATTAATTAATGTTAGGGATGCAATGCCAACTATGGAGGACTGGAAGTTATTTATGACTCATAAAGATACTTCCTTGGATGCTTCCAGAAAATACTCATTTGATAAGGCAATACATTTATTTGAGACAAATGATGATGTATAAAATCATAAAAAGTATTGTTTAAGAAACCTAAATTGTCCCATTGCAGCCAGTGTTGCTACATGAGGAAAAAATAACTACTTTATGGAAAGAGATGAGGAAGACATGGAACTTGAGTTACTTATCGCATTTGGAGCTCGGGTGATTCTTACATCAAACATATGGACTATTGTTGAACTCGTCAATGGTTCTCTTGGAGTTGTAGAAAAAATTGTGTATAACCCTGGAATTTTACCCCGCGAACCACCCACATATGTTTTAGTAAGATTTGATAATTATGTGGGAGATCCATTATGTGGGAGATAATTATGTGGGAGAATCATTCCCTCAAACAATTCCTATTACACCTATTGAAAGAGGTAATAAAAATTAACTTCCTCTGAAACTTGCTTGGGGCTTAACAATCCATAAGTCACAAGGATCAACGTTACAGAAAGCTACTATTAACATTGGGAAGCAAGAGAGACAAAGTATGATGTCTACTACAATATCTCGAGTTAAATATTTGAATGGTTTATGAATTCAACCTCCATTTTCATATGATCGATATGACAAGATGGAAAAACTAGCATGTGTGGCTATAAGAAAAGTGGAAGAAGAAAGATTGAAATTGATCACAATGTAAATTAATTGTAATTTATTACATTCTTATTATTCACATTTTTCACCATTCAACAATGTTACTTTATTTCTATTCAATTTATTCTTCATGTAACTGTTTAAGTATACTTCTAGATTTAAAATGATAATATTAATATTAGACATATACATATACATAATGTTGATGATCTACAAATTTTGTGTGACTGCCCACGACTAGAATCAACCTAGATCCATCTTAACCATGGATCTATCAAGCACTAAGAGGGATCAAATCTCTCGAGGTGAAAACCTTTAACCTTTTCTAAAGTTTTGCACTCAAAAAGAGGTTTTCACCTCGAGATATTTGATCCCTCTCGGTGCTTGATAGATCCACAGTTAAGATGAATCTAGGTCATTTAGCGAAGTTAAAAAGATTCAAATTATAGATAGAAAGATGAATTATTTGTGTTTATACAAAGATGCTATTCTAAGTGCTTTGACACCTGAAGAATTTGTTTTGTATTATCCTTTTATGAATATAAATTTTGATTTTTTTCTTGCGAGAAAAATAAATGTGTCAAAAAAGCATATGAATTTCTAACGAATGTGATTAAAACTAAATACACGAAAAAAAAATGTACCTACGATTACAATCTGTGTAGATTCTACTCATAATAAACTTTTACTAATTTAATATTTAACAAAGAAATTCGGTGGTCACACATGGCACTCGTTATCCTTCATGGAAATTCTAAAGGATATATTTTATTAAAAATAAATTCACCTTATTAAATGTTAATAAAAAATATAAAATAGGTAAAACACTAACAAAAATTCCTACAAATTTACTATTCATTGAAATTATCAAAGTAAAATATCTTGATCACGTAGAATTGAAAAGCTTGATTATTTTGTATTTTTCATCGTGGAAAAACAATAAAAATAATAACCTTATAATCACATTTTCACAAACGCAATACTTCCTCTTCCCATTTTCTAGGGAAGATGTCAAAGCTCATTATTCTATTCATTGTTACCCTTCCAATGCTATAAGGATGATAAGAATAAGAAATTTAACTTTGAAATGATATACTTTTTGTTATCATGAGGTTAAGAGGATTATGTAGAGAAGGCATTTTTCACAACTTACACTTACCTTCAATGCCATTGCGAATGTGTACCCAAGTGAAGTGGGAATGTGTATCCAAGTGAAGTGGATATTAAATAACTAACATGAAAAATTACCAATAAACTTGATATAGATGGTTTCATCATCATTCTTGGCTTCAAGGTTGATTGATAACTTGTTTAAACTATTAGAATATTGATGAACTGCCTAACAAGTAATCTATTAAAAATGCAATGAATGTAACAACATTTCCCATGTAGCCAAGAGGGTAAAACTAATTCGATATTGTGGGTTTGAAATCTCCCTAAACATGATAGTTGGTTAACTAGAGGTTTCAAGTGTCCAAATAAAGTACCACCACGTAAATGCTTGGTATTCGTATAAACCTCGATATTATTATGATATTTTGGTCATCGATATTATTCTTTTTAGTTTGAAAGTAGGCTTCTAAACTCTAAATGCATGCATCCAAATTTTCTCCATTAAGTGAATCATCGAAATGGGAAATTGGCATTTCAATATCCAACTTGAAATTAGGTTGATTCAAAGGGACAATGGAGATCACATTGGAGGATAAAGTTACAAGGATGGTTTTGATGTTGATGATCCTTCATGAATTTTTCAAACATAAAGATAAATTTTTAGTCAATTTGTTTAAAACCTCATTCTACACTAGAGACGTTTAATGGTAGAACTTTCATTGTACATCGATCATCATAGGATAAAATTCATTTGTATTTTGTTGTTGTTATTGATTTAGTAGTTCCAATGCCAATAAATAAACTATGTTGAATGACAGAATCTCTAGACTAGAAGGTTTAAAAGGATTTTCTCCAAAATCAAATTCCTCCTCCAGTGAGACAACTCAAAAATGAATTATATAACTATAGATGAACTTCTAATACGAAGATATTAGGGGCTAGAGTTTTCGCAAGTCACAAGACCGCTTTCGAGCCACGGGTCACAAGGGTCTCTCACTAGTGATACTACAAAGAACAGGTGCTCCCCGATAGGGTTTTTTCAGGTGGAGATGGGAATGATCTTCCATGTTGACTAAGTTTTACTTTGATCTAACTGGAATGTGGATATTTGTACAATGGAAGTGGAAATTAATTAGTATTTTGATGATCCCCTAGCGGTTCATCAGATTTGGGCGACGCCTAAGGTACTGGGTGATATATTTTTTTTCATTGATCATGAGATAAGGCCCCGAGAGGAGGATATAAGGGAAATTGTTGGAACAATCATTTGTCAGGAAGGAGCAGTATAGGCATCAGGTGAGAAAGGTATTGAAGGCGGTCTCTCTAGATATGGGATGATACGAAGTAATGGCAGCATGTGTGACTTGAAATCCACGCAAACATCATCCTCAAGCTTGCTTCATGTTGTTTCTGTTGATTTTCCTGGATTCAACCCTTGGTATAATCTAATACCATGTTGAATTTTTTCCTACTTAACACCCAACAATTATCTCAAAACAAAATCACTTTATCTACTAAAATCACAGTTGAGTAATAAACTAAACATGTAGCGAAAGCATAAATAAGGAAACCAAATCAAACACATAAGAACACCAAATTTTTTGGGTATAAACCCTTGGAAAAAACCTAGAGGGAAAACCAATGATGAGAATGATTTTATTATGCTAAAATCAAGGTTCTCGTAGTAGGGATAATGGCCCACCGAGAGAAATACAACTACAAACTAACCTGGCAAGGTCTGACCTGTTGTACGACCAGTTTTGGCGCACTTTCTGAGGCATACGTGATTCACCTCACTGTAAACCGTGTATCCATACGGAAAACTTGTATGGTAAGTTCTGTATTATATGACAGTCTCTTGTGGTTTCCTTAGACTGAAACCCACATGTGTAAGCCTATGTTCTCTCTTCTCCTTGACCTAATCTCTAGATGGAAATCCTCCTTCCCTATCCAAGATCTCTTTGAATCTTTCAAGTGTATTTCTCCTTCACCCTAGCCTTGCTTTTATAATCATGAGTTATAATCGATTTCTAATCTCAAAAGTGATCTACGGTTGAGATTATTTCTCACACTCACTTGAGATTTAGATTACATGTTGCATGCTAAGTACTTTTAGCATGTTTCTTAAATAACTCAATTAACTAATTACATAATTAATTAATAAAATTAATTTACTTTAATAATTCCTTTAATTAAAGTAAATTCAAGAGTAGAAGGCCTAGGACGATTTACACACATATAGACAAATAGACCTATGCGGAAATACTTGTCTGATGCTACCACTAACATCAACATTCCCTCTTAGGAAGGAAGTATTATGCACCAATCCAAGTCTATCTATGAAGAATAAAAACTTCCCTTTCTCCAAGGGATTGGTCAGAATATCTGCAACCTTATCAACTATGGAAATATATTGAAGCTTCATTGTCCTTTCCAGATCCTATCCCGAATGAAGTGATATATGATCTCAATATGCTTGGACATGTCATGGAATATTGGATTCTCAGAGAGTTTGATACAACTCTGATTATCGTAGTATATCATCGTAGGCTCCAACTACTGACCAAATAAACTTGTAAGCAATTTGTGAATCCAAATGGCTTCACAGGTATCCATACTCACTAACATATACTCTGCCCTTTTGAGCTAAGTGCTACAGAAGTCTGATTCATGTTGAACCATGTAATCATAGTTGATCCCAGGCTAAAGCAGCACCCCAAGGTTCTCTTTTTGTCTATTGCACTACATTCCCAATCTAAGTCTGTATATCCCTACAACTCTACTCCATCTCCTTAAAGATATCTCAATCCATACTCCATTGTAACTATCAAGTACCTAAGCACATGCTTTGTTGTGATCCAATGACCTACCTTGGATCTACCATGAACTCACTCAAGGTGTTCACATCAAAACAAATATTTGGCCTAGTGTTGACCAAATACATCAAGGACCCTACCAGTTGCCTGTATATCCTGGGATCCACCAACTATGAATTTGAAGTGTCAATCTTCTTCATATTGGTAATCATAGGTGTAGCCATCGGTTTACAGTCCTCCATCATGAATCTCCTCGAGATCTCTACTACATACTTTCATTTCTAAGGAATCTCCTCCCGATACCTCCCATACCTCTAACCCCAATAAATAATGCATCAAACCAATGTCCTTTATCTCAAACTCACTAACAAAATATGTTGTGCACCCTGCAATAAGCTCATATGAACCTATGAGAAATAAATCATCAATGTACAAAACCAAGATGATAGGATCATCTCCAACAAGTATGAAGTACATGTTAGGATCCGCCTCACTCTTGGTAAATCCCATACTCTGCAAGTATCCATTGATCCTAGAATACCACACCATGGGTGCCTGTTTGATTTTGTACAAGGCTTTCTTAATCCTACATAGATGATACTCGATGCCATGTACCTCAAAGCCCTGAGGTTGTTCTATGTATACTTCCTCCTCAATGATCACGTTGAGGAACATTGTTTTCACATCCATTTGATGTATCCTTGTAAATTCTAACCTTGTACAATATCTACTGCAAACTAATATTCAGAAAAGAACAGAAAAGATACAATGGCAAATACAAACATTACACGAAGATTTTTCACCTGGAAACCCAAACCAGGAAAACCAACATATATTATATTCATACATTGTGTTACATTGTTTACAATAGAATATACATATAGGAGTCAGCGGCATCCAAAACCCTAACCCAATGACCTAGATTAGTCCAAAACCCTAATTACTTAACCGGAAATAGAAAACCATCGGCAAAAAACCATGTGCCGAAAAAACCACCTAAATATCATGTGGTCCCGGTGCGAAAAAAATTTCCGGGGGCGCTGCACCCCCCCTCTAACCCCCCTACGTGCCCAGCGCAGACGCTCAAACACTACTACTCATGCAAAGAATATAACACATACCCAACATTCTCCCACTTCTTGTTTTCTTTGCACACAGGGGGTTACAGGGTTACATAGTCAACAATGCCCATGGATCCTCTACACCAAGAGAAATTTTCAATGCTCACAGATTTTATTAATGAATCTGCAACATTCTTCAAAGTGTCCACCTTCATCAGTGATACTTTCTTTTCTTCAATCATGTCTCTCACAAAGTGATATTGAACATCAATGTGCTTTGTCTTTGAATGATAAGCAGGGTTCTTCGCCAAGAAAATTGCACTCTGACAGTCACACTCTATCCTTACAGCTTCTTGTACCAACCCAATACCTGAACACAATCTTTGTAACCATACTACTTCCTTACTTGCATGAGTGACCGCCATGTATTCAGATTCTATAGTTGAAAGTGCCACTACAACCTGTCTTTTGCTCATCCAACTTATTTCTCCTCCAAACAGGTTAAACACATACCCGCTTGTATATCTCCTACGATCCAAATCTCCATCCCAGTCTGCATCCACAAAGCCATGTATATCAACCACTTTGTCCAATCCTGGTCTTCCTTTGTAGCACAATCCATAGCTAGCAGTGCCACG
>JZKD02S2026205.1:91482-102275 GCA_000966675.3 Picea glauca
ACACGCTGGGCCGAATATAGCCTTTGTCCATCATTTCTCTCAATTGTAATTTAAGCTCAACTAGCTCAGGTGTGCTCATTCTGTAGGGTGTCCTAGACATTGGCACCGCTCCTGGTGCAAGTTCTATTGAGAAGTCAATTTCCCTTCTCGGAAGTAGGTCCGGTACCTCTTCTGAAAATACATCTATATATTCTCTTAGTGTGGGGTGGTCTTCGAGGTTTGGTTTTTTATCTTCAATTGATTTCAACACCTGTATCGCATATAGTGGACATCCCTTTCTGCAATACTTTCTCATTTGAAGAGCTGATATATGTCTCATCGAGACAGGTTTCTGGATCCCTTGAAGGGTTATCCTTCTTCCTTCTTCACTTACACATTCTAAGGTTTTATGGTAACAGTCTAGTCTGGCTTTATGCGTGGCTAGCCAATCCATACCAATCAACAGGTCATACGATCCTAGGGGTAATATGTTAAGGGTTGCTTGGGTTGGGAATTCACCCATAATGAATTGGCAAGCTGGTATGACCTCCTCTACCTTTCTTTTGGTTCCAGTGGCTAATTGTACCAACCATGGCTTGGTGTGTTTATGTGGCTGTAGTTTACACTTATCAACAGCCTTAGGGGCTATATAAATCAAATTTGAACCAGGGTCAA
Organism: Picea glauca; assembly: GCA_000966675.3. Classification (NCBI taxonomy): domain Eukaryota; kingdom Viridiplantae; phylum Streptophyta; class Pinopsida; order Pinales; family Pinaceae; genus Picea; species Picea glauca. The sequence goes on from JZKD02S2026205.1 coordinate 92,137, forward strand.
TCAGAATAGACACTAGATGGTTGGTGATCATACCTTCTATTTCCACCACTAAAGCTTGGTGGTCAGCTTGGTTATTATCCAAGGATGCATAAATTTGCGGCACACTCTTGGCCATGTCATTGATGGTGGTAGCTTCTTGAACGTTGTAAATTCTCCGGTTACTCTGTTGTCAGTGCGGGCAGTCCCTCAGTAGATGTTCTTCTCCACAACCCCAACATTTCAAAGGTTCTCTCTTTGGGTTATCAGTATTTCCTGGGCTAGATCCATAAGGTTTATTTCCGCCCAAGGAGGGGAAGTTCTACTGGTGTACACTTCAGGATGGGAAGCTCATCCTTGAGTTCTTTTTATAGTTTTTAAATCTTGGGGATTTAAACCCCTTTTTCTGGAATCTCGAACTATTCTTCTTCTTCCAGCCTTTGTGAGGTTTTGTCCGATGCCTGAGTTGTTCATGACAATATCTCGCCTTTCGGATAGTGTCTTCTAGAGTCTTTGGCTCGTCAAACTCGATCTTGTTCTGATAGTCCTTAGGGAGTCCACTGATGAATCATTGCACCTTTACCTTTTCTGCTTTTATATAGGGTATGTACCTCAGCAACTTGAGGAATCTATTGACATATTCCTCTATGGTGAGTTTCCCTAGATTGAGTTCATAGAATTCTTTAGTCTTTTCATCGAAATACTTTTCCAACAGATACTTCTTCCTGAAGTATTTCTCAAACCGTTCCCAAGATAGGCCCTCTTCGTGAATCCCTTTTACATTCTTAAGGTCTTCCCACCAAATGGAAACCTTTCCATTCAAGTTGAAGGTGGCCACTCGAGCCTTCAAGTTTTTTGAGAAGTCATGGACTCTAAAATACTTCTTTAGTCCAAGCATCCAGGCCTCCACTTCCTCTCCCTTATTTATTTCACCGTCGAAGGAGGGTGGTTTGGCCTTCTTGAATTCTTCGAGATTATGACTCTTGGAAAGATTTTTCTTCTTTCGTTTTCTTCGGGAATAAGAACTAGTTCTGCTGCTAGAAGATCCCTCCGAGTCGCCAGCTTCCTTTCCAGAGGAATCGTCCGACGCTTTTCCCCTATCTCTGGTGTGGAACTTTCTCGAGGTGCTCTTCTAAGTGTGGCCACTTAAATGACCATGTTTTTGTATCTCAGGTGGACTTCGACTTTTCTTTGTCTGTCGTTGGTCCGCGTGACTGGTGTCAGGTTCATGTTGCAATTGTCTTTGTATGTCGAATAAACTCTACAGTAAGACTGCATTAATTTCCGTTTGCTTCTCTTTCTCTTTTATCATCCTCTCGTTGTCGACCTTGCAGCTCTGTAGTTCGACCATGATGCTCCTCATAGTCTCAGCTAGATCTAGAGGGATCCCTACCACCCTCTTTTCGTCAGACTCTTCATCTCTATTGTGGGAGCCTTCCCCCACCTCGTGGTGAGTCACCATTCTATGTGTCTGTAGTTTCCCATGGTTAATCGTCCACTTGTGTGCAACAGAAAAACTCTTATTGTTAGTCAATATTTATATTCATTTGTAACCAGTGCATAATTCATATTTTTCACATGCATACACACAATAGGAGTTTTCATTCTTAACTTCAACTTTTGATTAAGGGGGTTAAGATAGAGGGTTACTCCTTTTAAGAGTACTTCGAATGGAGTCAACCCGTTCATGAGCCCAAGCAGGCCAAGTGTTGTAACCATGCTCTGATAACAATTTGTAACACACCCACTATGGCATAATAGATTTTTTTCCTTTTTCTCTCTCCTTTTTCTCAAGGGACAAAATCCCCGAGTTCCTACGAGGTCCTAGCACAGGCTAGTCCTTCCTGTCGGGACCTTCCCTAAGCCAATTCATTGGTTCTTTCATTGAAAACTCATCTTGTACAACTCAGGTACCAAGTGCGGGCTTCACCTCCATGTTATCATTGGTTATGACAATGGCCAAGACAAGAGGTGCCTTTCGCACTTCGTGACTAAGCGATGCACGAGGGTTGAGTCTTTCGACTCTTCAAACCCCAAAACCTGAAATCCTACCTTTGGGTGAGATCGATGGCTATGAGTCTCTCCCCTGATCTAATGATCCTAGCCATATCGAGACTTTGGTAACCAGGAGTTCGAAAAGCAAGGGGGTCAAGTTTCTTGACTATTCAAACCCTGAACCCCAAAATCGTACCTTTGGTGAGATCGACGGCTGAGAGTCTCTCCCCTGATCTGACGGTCCTATCCATATCGGGACTTCAGTAACCGGGAGTTCAAAATGCAAGAGGGTCAAGTTCTTCAACTCTTCAAACCCCGAAACTCGAAATTGTACCTTTGGTGAGATCGACGGCTGCGAGTCTCTCCCCTAATCCAATGGTCCTAGCCGTATTGGGACTTCAGTAACCAGGAGTTCAAAATGCAAGCGAGTCGAGTTCTTCGACTCTTCAAACCCTGAACCTCGAAATCGTACCTTTGGTGAGATCGATGGCTGCGAGTCTCTCCCCTGATCCGACGGTCCTAGTCGTATCAGGATTTCGGTAACCGAGAGTTCAAAATGAAAGAGGGTCGAGTTCTTCGACTCTTCAAACCCTGAACCCCGAAATCGTACCTTTGGTGATATCGATGGTCGCGAGTCTCTCCCCTTATCCGATTGTCCTAGCCGTATCGGGATTTCGGTAACCGGGAGTTCAAAATGCAAGAGGGTTGAGTTCTTTGACTCTTCAAACCCCGAACCCCAAAATCATACCTTTGATGAGATCGACGGTTGTGAGTCTCTCCCCCGATCCGACGGTCCTAGCCATATCGGGACTTCGGTAACCGGGAGTTCAAAATGCAAGAGGGTCAAGTTCTTTGACTCTTCAAACTCCAGGACTTCGTGACTTGCGAAGACGAGGGTTATCGCTCTATGGTTTCTTGGGTGCCGAAACGCCGAAAAGCCAAAACCTATTCATACTAAGCTGCTTCAGGGTTTCACACACTGGGGCTTCACGACTTGCGAAGACGAGGGGTCCTGCCCTTTGGTCTTCTGGGTGTCGAAATGTCGAAATGCCGAAAACTATTCCTGCTAAGCTACTTCGGGGTTTCGCACACCGGGGCTTCAAGACTTGTGAAGACGAGGAGTCCTGCCCTTTGGCCTTCCGAGTGTCGAAACGTCGAAATGTCGAAGTCTCTTCACGCTAAACCAATGGTCCAGATCACTCCTAGATCAACGACCATGATCACGTCGCGATTTCGCGAATCGTGAGTTCGTACAATCTTACCCATTGACCACTCCAAGTCACAGGTTAGCGAAATGCTACCTGACTGCCACGCATCCTGTGCCAATGGGTGGTTCCAAATTACTTCGGGACTTTTAGGGTTTTGCCAAGTCCACCCTCCGGCCTATGTAAAGGTTAAGTTCGACGGGCAATAGAGCTCCGACAGATCCTCCTGAGGGTTCCTAGGTAAATTATCCCTAGGTTTGGTGATCTGACTAAAGCCTTTCTAAATCGTTGAGCTATATACTCTGTGGTAAGGGGTAAGGTAAACTCGTGGGTTTACTGTCATAGTAGCCCTTTCAAGGGACTTACTCCGACTCAGGAGTGCGAGGAAACTTTTTGGGAGAAGTGCCTTCGGGAAATTAAGCCAATGCATAGCGCGAGCCAGGTAGATGGGGTCATTCTCCAGGGCACGGACTCGTATCCTGAACCTATTCATTCTATGCCTAGACCGATTATGATCATATAAGTATAAGTATGCATCATGTGTTTCCAAATCAAAACACAGGAAAACACTTCCATACAGAAAACATTCATGAGCGTATAAACATGAGCATGCATTCAGTTCGAAATATAATACATAACACTTATCAGGAAACACCAGTAATGTTGCAACTACTGAGAGGGGTGCTCATTTCCACCCAACTGTAGGCTCAGTGAATCCAGATGGATTTACCACTAGCCACCCCCGAGCTAGACCACGATGCTTGGAGATTTAGTCTCCTATTTCCAGCTCAACGGAAGTCCAGAATGAAGGTTTTTCTTTCTCCTCCACTGTTCAGGACTCCCTGTCTTTCCAGAGTTCCTTCTGTCTTCTTCCTCTGCGATCCTTATCGTGTGCGCCCTCTCGCCCACACTTCCTTTCTTGCCTTGTTCTGCAAGGTTGCGTGTGGCACGAATTTCCCCGTCTGTGGTCAGGTCTGAGGGATTCTACGGATGGGTGGTTCACCCCATCCCCTCATTAACTCATGAGGAGCCTCCCCACCTACCATCTTGGTGAGTAATTCATTCTAGGGTCAGAGAGCCGCTTTGGTCTTTGAGCCAGTAAAGACCAATATGGTATTGGTTCGGTGGAAGTTAATGCCACCATTCCAGGTGCCTTCCACCACCTTTCATTAGCCATCGTGGTCTCTTTCAGCACATCCCCCTCCCAGCAATCATGCAACACATATTCATAACATTATTTACATTCATCGACCCTTTATACAAAGGTCTGTCAAATCAAACGTTCACATCTTTGAGTTTGCCATAGTTCTTGGCCAATATAGTTATTTTTACAGACTGGGGGAAACAGGGTGTTACACGCGTATCCATATGAAAAACTTGTATGACAATTTCCATACGATCTGACACTCTCTTATGACTTCCTCAGACTAAAACCCACCTGTGTAAGCCTCTATTCTCTCTTCTCCCTGACCTAATCTCTAGATGGAAGACCTTCTCCTTCCCTATCCAAGATCTCCTTGAATCTTTCAAGTGTATTTCTCCTTCACCCTAGCCTTGCTTTTATAATTATGAGTTATAATCTATTTCTAATCTCAAAAGTGATATACGGTTGAGATTACCTCTCACACCCACTTGAGATTTAGATTACATGCTACATGCTGAGTACTTTTAGCATGTTTCTTAAATAACTTAATTAACTAATTACATAATTAATTAATAAAATAAATTTACTTTAATAATTCCTTTAATTAAAGTAAATTCAAGAGTGGAAGTCTTTGGATGATTTCCACACCTCTAAACACATAGACATATGTAGAAATACCTATATGATGCTACCACTAACATCAACAATTTCTCTACCAAATGATGAATTTGTTGAACTTTTGAATACCCCTTAGGCATCATCCCACTCCACAACCCCTCATGACTCTTTTTCAAGGACAGATAATGTTGTCTTTTAAAACACTTTTCATCAGGGGAGATCTTCATTGGGGGGCTATCGGGAAACAATTCACCTGGGAGCTTATGAGTGGAGGCCAACCTATATAGACTTCAACCTCGACACCAACAACCCTGATGAATTTAGTTATTTCATAGTCCCAGAAACCAAGGAGGTACATTAAATGGAAACAGGAAGAACAGAACCTTATTATGAGTGAAGGTGTAAATCTCCACGACATTCAAAGAATGGAGGATGCAGCACTGGTAGGCAGATTTTCCATTAGGAAAATGTCAATGGAAACACTCAAGAAATGGACAACGGAGAAATTAATGAGACTGGTAGATTATTCTATGAAATGTCTGATTTATCTCAGGGTTGGATGGTCTATATTATAAACCCACCAAAGGGTGCAATCAAAAGTCTTCAATCTCTCTGGCATTGGGGCTCGCAATCCATTTTCTTGAAAAAATGGAAGGTCGACTTCGATGTGAAATTGGAAAAATTGGAAGTCATCCAGATTTGGGTCAGGCATTTGGGATTTCCCCTCATTCTTTGGTCTAATGACATTTTCAAGGATATTGGGAACCTATTAGGGTTCTTTTGTGAGGCACATAACACACACAAAATCTCTAGGTACATGGGAATGGCCAAACTCTTTGTGGGTCTCAATGTTTCAAAAGTATTAGTGATTTCCATCATCATCAGGCACGAAAACTCCATTTACAAGCAAGAAATTGATTATGAGGGGATTCCCTCCAAGTGTGGCAAATGTCACTCTTACAGCAATCTGGTTTATGAGTTTTTCCATAGTTCGAAGTGAAAAAAGTGGGTTCGGGGGGAATAGTTTGTGGAGCCACTACTTCTAGCTCTTCAAGACTCGCCCACTAGAGAAGTGGATTTTGAAGCACCTCTTGGTCCAGACTTCGGTGAGACCTCTATTCCCCCTGAACCACAAGCACAGCCTCCAATATTGCAGACAACTAAAGATCCACTTTTTGGTGAGCATTATGAGGCCTTCTCCCCATTGAATTCTTCGAACAATTCTAGTTTAAAATTTGTCTTAATGGACTTTCTAGTTTTGGGACCCGACCTCTCTAGGGATGAATATTTTCTCTCAAATTGTCTAGATTCTCAAGCCCCTAGCCTTCGACTTTGATAAAAATCATCTTCTCATCTCCCTTGAATAATAATCCCCTTACTGTCTCCTCTCTTTCTGAACCACCTCCTACCCTAAACCTCTACTCTCCGAGTCCAACCTCCCACATTCCCTCTTCAGAGCCTAAATATTTTTTAAGGTCAAAATTCAAAGAAGCTCATTCTATGCTCCAAGGCATAGAAGGATGTTTGGGCTCCTATGAGGATGGAGATAAAAAACCACTCCAACGAGGGAGTAAATATTCAATATCTTTATCACAATAGAAAGAAAAGTTAGAAATCAGATCTAGGAAACAATGTTTTATCTTTGGGGCCCTTAGAGAATTTTCCTTGAGAAACATTACCCCATGATATTTCTTTCTCTAAATTGTATGGGGTTGGCCAACCCTGCAAAAAAACTGGCCATTAAAAGGTTGGTGGAAATCAATAATCCAACAATCCTCTTCATCCAATAAACCATGTTGGAAATCACTAAATCAATTCAATCCCTCTCCTCCACTCTTTCAGGCTGGGGTTTTGTGGCTATAGATGCATATGGGAGATCGGATGGAAAAATCAATGGTTGGAAGAAGAGTGGTTTAAATCTAATAAATGCTTGGGATTTTAAATCAGGTTTATCCACAACCCTAAAATCCTCTAAAGTCAACTATAAGTTATTATGCATTAATATTTACAGGCCTTGCGTAGAAACGAAACTTTTCTAGGAATCTACATTGGAAAATCCTCTTATCAAAGGAGGTCAGGTGGTGTTCGGAGGGGATTTTAATTTATCGCTAGGGGCAAGTGAAATTTGGGGCCTCATTTCTCAAGTTGATCCTTTCTTGAATTTTTCTTGACAAAATTGAACCAGTCTGAATTGATTGACACTCAACTAGCCAAACTATCACCTACCTGGAGAAATAAGAGCACCGAGGATGGCATATTGGCTAAAAGGCTTGACAGATCCCTCATTTCTGAAGGAATGATAGAAGAAAACTTACACATAAGGAAATGGGTATCCTCTTGTGGGGATTCGGACCACGACCATGTTCTCCTAAAAATTTCTCCCTCTAATCACAAGCCCCCCATCCCTTTTAATATGAATTACAATTGGTTGGAGGATCCTACTTTCCTACAAGAAATAAGGCACTACAGGAGACCCTTTGATCCCACTATCTCAAAATCTCACCCCTTATAATTCCAGAAGAATCTGAAAAGGGGAAAATTTGTTTCCATAACCTAGTCCAAGAATAAAAGGGAGCGAGATAACAAAGACCTAGTCGACATAGAATATCGAATACATCAAAATCTAGAAGGTGATGGTATGGGGTTTTTATCAGATCATCAGAAGGACCTTCTGAAATCTCTTGAGGAGTGTCGAAGGAAAATCCTCTTAGATCGTGAGCAAGAATGGTGAGTTAAAATTAAATCTATTTGGCTCCAAGAAGGGGATGAAAATACAAATTTCTTCCATCATTTTTCCAATAAAAGGAAATTCATAAACACTTTATGGGCCCTCAATAGCTCTAATGGCTCTCAATCCTCCTCTTTTGAGGAGCTAGTGAAAGGAGGAGTGACCCAATTTAAGTAGCCTCCCATTTTACCAAGTTCATTGATTAATAAGGGAACACTCAGCTCATGTTAGAAGTTACCCTTGAATAGCTACTAGGGATTCTTTGTAATTTTCAAAAAGACAAAATCCCAGGGATGGATGGATTCCTGGTGGAATTGTTCTGAGGTTGCTTTGAAATTTTGGGCTCAGATATTTTGAGAGTGGTTGAATATTCTAGAACGTCTTGCTTCATTGTTGGTTCTTTCAACTCTATGTTTATTTCACTCGTCCCCAAGTCAGACAATCCCTCTTCATTTTAAAATTTTTGGCTTATCTCCCTCTGTAATGCAATTTACAAAATCATAGAAAAGATTATCGCTCGTTGTCTAAAAGAGACCCTTTCAGATCATATCTCCTCCCCCGATCAATTAGGGTTCTTAAGAGGGAGAAAAATTCATGAAGCAATAGGTCTTACTCAAGAAGGTCAACATACCATTCACATACGGAATCAGAAAGTCGTAATCTACAAGGTCAACCTTAAAATTGACCAAGTAAATTGGTTATATATTCAACTACTCCTAATACACCAGGGTTTCTGCCATGCTTCGAATCGATGAACTTATTGTTAACTACTCCGACATGCAAACCAAACCACTGGCAGAATTCCCATATACCGGAGAGATTCGTAATAACTCCTCTGAAAGGGGCCTTATGCACTGGCGACCTTTGAAAGATCTTCTCCAATATATACTGGGGGATTTGCTTTTATCATCTCTGGTACACTCCAGAGAGCTTCTTAACTTCATCTCTGACATAAATCGACAAACTTTTCGTGAACTACTCTGACCCCACCGGAAGACTTCTCAAGATTCACTCTGGTACTAACTCTGTACTCTGGTGAAGTTAATACAAACTACTTTGATACAAAGCTTCGCTCATCGGTGCACTTGGTAATATATTCTTCGTTCCACACCGATGAATTTTTCACCATCTTCTTCGGTGCATACCGAAGCACTTGTCATATTTGACTCTAGTTTTCACCTCCTGCATCGGCCAAGTTGTCAACAATTACATTGATTCCCTCAATATGAGCCAGAATTCTTTAAACCTTCACCATGTCTTGAATCATCTTGTCTTCGCCTCCTAACATTGACTCGAGTGATTCCTCAAGTACCAACATAGTTTTACATTAATGAATTTACCTTGAACTCTTCTTACCGCTCAAGAGCTCAATGGTTCACATGAATGTTGTTGTTATGTCTTCGTTTATCATTGGTTTGATGCACTAATTATGATAGTGTTTATCAAATATTTAGATATGTTGTTGCGCAAGAAAACAACTAGCAATGTACCCACGACAAAAGCTTCCAGAAGTGGAAGCCGAAAGGAAGAAGAACCCCAACGCCCCAAGGGTTGTCTATGCCAATACTACATGACTCTTAGAGAAAGGGGAAACTTCACTCGAGTGGGGTGAATTTTTCCAGGTATTCATAAAGTAGAAAAAGTAGAACTTCCCTGTGGAAGCTAAAGATCGAGATGAGCTAAAAATATTCAAAAACATCCACAGGTCAGGACTACATAGGGTGGTGGCTCGTACAAAAGTTTTCCCTTGTGCATATATGATCTCATGGATCCTCAAGCACCTAGACCTTGAAAATCGGTACATACTTGATGTTAAGGGGCAACCCATGGCGTCATTCCAAGCAGTTGACCTAGCTAGGGTCATCATTCAATTGGGTCGACATCCCATCAACAACCCTGACAAAGTCCATCACAATTGTCAAGGAGACTACTCTCGGTCAAATCCCAAGTTTTCTCATGTCTTCCTATTTGTTGGATATTATGTGTGTGAGACACCAATATCTCCAGATGGGTTGGGCCTAGCAACCAACCAACCCATCTATGCATATATGTTGCAAGGTTTTGTGGGAGCACAAATACAGAATGGAATACCACAGGATCTGTGACAACATCTTAGCACCTCTCTATTATCTCATCTTCTATTCATTGGCTTTGTGTATGACAGATAAAGCATTGGAAATAATCCAAAATATTGGAGACTAGTACATCATAGAGAACGAAACTTACATAAGGGTATATGGAGCTACCAAAGCTCCCCATTTGCTCCCTAGATTTGTGCCCAACATAGCAGTGCTCCAAGAAATCGCATATCAAATTGTAATCCATGGAGTCAGGGCAACTTTGTACCAAGACAAGAAGGTTGTAATGTCCCCCACCTCTTAGAGAGGTAATGAGGAGACTCAGTGGCCTGGGCACCCCCACTAGGTCATAGTCTCACACTGAAGGGGGGAAAAAGTCAAGAAGTTAAAAGTTA
>JZKD02S2026205.1:135047-157135 GCA_000966675.3 Picea glauca
AGAAACCCAAGTATCATTATGGAAATGGTATGATGGAAGGTTAATGGGACGATGAAATGTAAGGAATAGTGAAGGAAAAAGAGGATATAAATGTGACATTTCTAAGGCCCAACAACGGCCTTATAGAAATGTATGTGGCTTTGAATCTAAATCCATACCCACACACGGGGTGGTTGAGAATGTTGAAGTTTGCCTGAAGGAGTATCCATAGAAGATAGTCCACATTGACATCGTGGTAGTTGATGTCCCAGATGTGTGGGGGATGTCGTTATCTAGGAAGTTTGTTGCAATGTTAGGTGGCACCCTTGAGATGAACCTCACATTTTTGCAATTGCCTTTGAAAAATGGAACAATAGGTCGTATCCTCAATGTGTCAATAATCGGGGACCATGTGCAAGAAATTACTCACCCCGTCGATAATAACAAAGCACAAGATGAGATGATACAAACTCTTCAAAATTATTCTCTAGAAGATATGCCCTTTGCAATAGAAGAGGACTTTGATCAGATCAAATGGCTTAAGAAATAAGAACCAACAACTCCTAGATGAATTCAAGAACAAAGAAATTGGGATGGTAAAGATATTAAAGAAACATGAAGATGACGTACAAATCCACCCGTTTCAACAGGAAGTTTTTACAGTAGAAGCCCACCGCCCTCCCTCAGCACAATACACCAGGGTTGTCCAAGGGATGATCAAATACAAAGTCAAAAAGTACAAGGAGGGAGACATGGTATGGATGTGGGATACCCAGAAAGGAGAGCCAACCAATGTAAAAGGAAGCACTCAGTCATGGCTCGGACCCTTCAAAGTTGGAATGGAATCAGTTAATGACTCATACTACCTATCCACTTTAGAAGGAAGAAGGTGCCCATTACCTATCAACGGGCACCTCCTCAAACCCCACCAAGGTGGGGGGACCTGACTTCACAAGTAAGTACAGGTAAGTAGGCATGTTGTATTCGTGTATTATACCATTTTCATTTCATGTTAGTTTGCTTTCACATTTGCATTATTGATTGCTTTCTTTCAACTTATATATATATGTATGTATGAATGTATGTTGGGGTGGCATTACCACCCCATTTTTGTTACGGATGCCCCTATCAAGATTGAGCAGGTCTGCAGGTTATGTCAGACTCGATGTTCAGGTTCTCATGCGCTCTACAGTAAGCACGTGTCCCAGAGTTGGAGCCAGATGTTATCCTCGTTTTTAGGGATAACTAGGAGATCATGTCTCGAGGCCCACAGGTCCTAGACATGGAGTACCGAGAGCAGGATTGACCTAAGCATGGCCCTGTAGGGCCCATCCTTTTCTTCTTCCATCAGCTTTGTCTTGTCAGTAGCAGCAGCATCCATCACCATCGGCTTGGTCCTGTATCAAAAGAGGTTCTTGCTCCATGAGGTAATTGGTCCAGGTATCATGGTATGTGTCACTTTTTATCATTTAAACCTTTAAATATATGCATCTTATTCCTTTTATCTCTAACAATTGTTTGGATGTTACATTAGCCCACTTGACCATGTTTGGGGAAATTGACAGGGTGCCCTAGCAAGCATGTGCCCATAGGTCTTGGTTTTCCACTAGGAGGGTTTATGAAAAGTCATCGTTCGCTCTCATCATAGCACCACTGTTTCATCTTATCTCCTGCTCGTTTATCCCATTCCCCTTGTCCGGGCATTAGGTTGACCTATTTGTAGGATTGCACCTTATCTCGTGGGAAGAAGGGGCTAAAGGCCCAAAAGGTAAAAGCAGCTGGTAAAGGACAAAATCCTAAAAATGAAACCTTGAGATGCTTCGCCCAGGGATCCCCGAGAAGAAAATAAAAGGCCTCTCAGCAAGAAACAAGAGGGACCTGGAAAATAACAAACAAGACCTAGTCAAAGGATAGGGGGTCTCATCACGAGCCAGCCTATTAGGTTCATGGGTACCTTTGGTTGCATGGCCAAGGGAAAGGGGATCTCATCACGAGCCAGCCTTCTCATCTCTGTGAAAGTACTTGTGGGTAACACTGTCAGCTCTGATCACCATGCCAAGGCAGTGTCCTCTGGTTAGCTCTTGAGTAAAAAGAAAAAAAAGAAAATAAAAGAATAAAGCTAAAAAAAAATAAAGGCAAGAACGAGCTTGTAAAAACATGCATCCATGACAGGTACAACTCGCCTTCTACAAAGGCACCCACAGATAACATTATGCATCATTTGCTCTCACTTCACCCACATGTCAGGACATCCCCTAGCCACATCACCTCACTTACATGGCTTGGATTAAATCGTCCTGGAAACTTTCATTTTCTTGTGGATACTAGCCCAATAGGACGTCTTGTCTTTTTCTCCAATCTTGTATTGCAGGTTTTTGTAATGTCTTTGAGCTATTGACAGATATATTAGGGGTTTTATGCATATGTTTAATAATATTGATGATGAAATGTGATTGACATTGCTATGATCCCTGTGACTAATGAGCCCATGGAGGTCGTAGCTTTTGATGTGAAGGACCATGCTCGACGTACATGTATCATTTGGACTGGTACACATGGGGAGATGATCAGTTCGGACCTCCATGGGGCTGAAGAGCCCACCAGATGGATGTTGAGACCCCATCAGGGGGCAGAGACAGGACGGTGGTTGATCAGGGTTTTTCACTAGAGAAGAAGAGGGTGTTCCATTAGAGGCACTTTGGAAGAGCCCGGCCTAAGGGGATTGACCCACTTCCAGTGAAACGTTTTCCCTGGATGGCCCAAGACGTCACCTATGGGCTCATGATGTCATCTTCAGCGTGTGGTAGTTTGACAGGGCAGTTGGAACATATGGCATGATGGAGAGGCCCAAAGAGGGCTAATGTTTTTCTCTTTATTGTTGCATTTTCCCTAAAAGGGGCTAACGTCTCCCTTAGAAGGGGTGACGTATCACTTTTGCTCAATTAGGGTTTTAAAGTGAACATTTAATGTAAAACGGTATTATTTTGGTATTTTGGCCTTGTCGACCTTTTTATGACCTAAAAAGTTAAATTAGGTCATTGATACACTATATATTGAGGGTTTTGACTCTCATTTTATCATCATTCATCACTCACTCATTAGTGAGGTCTGATTTTAGTGCCCTATTGGGGTTTTTGGCTTATTTAAGAGAGGCACACTTGTTGAAGGAAGACTTTTTTGGCATTTATGGTGTTTCTCTTTAAGGAAGGTTTTACAACTAGGGTTTGCATGGTTATTTCTTCAAGAATTGTAATTGTTTTTTCTGCAAAACTTCTTATTGAATGGTTGTAGTCTAAATTTCTTGCACATTACTTATAAATTTATTGAATCAAAACCCTAGGTGACAAGCACATTTAATTGGTTCTTGTCTCATGTCCCCTGATAGAGAAATTTTCAGCCATTGAAGAAGGAAGAGAGAGCCTAGCCATAGCTACACTCTCATTTCTTCTTCTCCCTGAGCTAGTCGTACTATCCAGAAGCCAAAGAGAGTGAGATTTCCTTGGCCTAGTTCTTTTACACCAAGGCCATACCATTCTATGGTTTACTAAAAAGGCCTTGTTGTAGCAACACCTTGCCTCTTCAAACCCTCATGCTTTGGTTGTCTTTGCTTTATCTTCAGCTAGTCATTTTTCCAGTTTGATCTAAAGAAGGAGGAAAGAGCACGAGGCCTTGCTTTAGCAACACTGAAGTGAGCCTCTCTCCCCTAGGGTTTCATTTATGAAGCCCTGCTATTGCAGCACTTCAGAACCCTTCCCTCTAGTCTTTAGTCACCCTCCTTCAACTCTTGCGTCCTTCTTATTGAATCCATTAAACCCTAAGTCACTGACCTAAGCCTCCAGCATTGAAGTGATTTGATCCTAAACACTCTCAAAATACCTTTTTTTTTGGTTTGAAACCATAGTCCTATTGTTGTCGTCATCATTGGCTATTATTATCATTGTGCAACAACGTTTTGCCTTATAAGCAATTGAATGTTGTTTAAATCATTTATTGAATGAAGCATTGATTGGATATATTGATTGCTACTTCATTTTGGTATTTATTGGTGGAGTAATATTATTTCATTGCTATATTGACAAACATTGACTTCGTCAATATTTATTGTTATAATTGCTTATATGTTGAATTAGCAGATGATCTTTTATTTATGAAGTACTAACCAATATTTGCACGTATAAGTTTCTTGTTGCTTTGTCCCGAACAGGTTCTTTTCTTCTTCTTTGGTTACTTCTTATTATTGGTTGTTTAGCCGGATCTTCTGCCTGGTGGTGACTTATGAGGGGGGATCTACACTTTTGCCTTATCATCCTTCACCTTCTCAAAGATCCAGGTCACTAGGGACGTCTCCCTTGGGCCTTACCACCTAGAATAGAAAGAACCATCCCATTGAGGTGACATTGGGTGGGATTGGTTCTTGTTACGCCAATTTATCCCTTTATCTTCTAACCTATTACCATAAATACAAACTGTGCAATAATAGGTCCCATACCTGCTTCCAAAGAGATGTTGATTTGTTCGTCGCTTGGAGTGATTGGAGAGAGTTGTAGCCCTGAGTTGCAATGTATTTCCCATTATTTCCCCATCCCCATTTTCCTTATGAGAGCAGGTGGGCCAGAGCCAAATCCGTCAATGAATTTATGAGTAGATTCTTTTGATTTTGTAGATGCACTGGTATTTCAGGGAATACCCAGGACCACCAATTACATGTGGCATCCCAAGAGGATATGTCTGCTAACTTAATGAAATCGCGTTGAGTAATCCACTCGCGGATTTCTTTTATTTCTTCAGAATTTTCGAGGGGGGGATGGCCCATGATGTTGTCTCTCCATATCAACGTTTTTTTTCCATTTCCAGGGATTCGGTACAGGTGATTTTGGAAGAAGTCTTGCCCAAGACAACAGAGGTTCCAGATCAGCGTTCCTTTGATGGTGTTTTCTGCCTATAGATTTCTCACCGATTCCCCTTGGAGGTATTTTCTCCTTAAGATTTGTCTTACTTGGTGTCTGGAATTTGAATAGAGTTTCAAGATGATTTTGCCACCTAAAGTAATGTTGGCATGATCGGGATCTCTAATTTGTAAACCTCCTTCATTGATAGGGTATTTGACAGTTTCCCAATTGACAAGATGAAATTTATTATGATTTCCCTTTCCTCCTGGCCACAGAAAGTCTCGGATCAGATTTGAAACCTGTACCAGGATCGCCTTTGGAGCCAAAAGGAAGGATGCATGGTAAATTGGCAAGGAAGAGAGGACCGATTTTATAATGGTAAGTTTTCCTGCAGTTGTGAGCCACTTTCCTCCCCAAGATCCTATTTTGGACTTGATTTTCCTTATTATTTCTGTCCACAGTGAAGATTTATTAGATCCCAGAGTTAAGTGAAGTCTGAGGTATTTTATTTTTTCCCATGAGGCATAGCCCGAGAATCCCAGGAAGTGGGCAATTCGCTGGATAGTTTGTTGCTCTACATTCCACCCATACACTGCACTTTTCTTTTGTTTGATGAGCGCTCTAGAGATTCTGCAAAAACTTTGAAAGATATCATTGAAGGTCTGAGTTATCCTTATGGAGGCTCCACCCAACAAAAGGGAGTCGTCTGCAAATAAGTTGTGATCGATTGGTTCTAATCCTTTCATCAGCCTAATGCCTGGGATAGTCTCAACTTTCTTTTCAACAGTTATATTTCTGCTTAGTGAATCTGCCATTAAGATGTACAAGAAGGGGGAGAGGGAGCATCCTTGCCTGAGTTCCCTCGAGGCTATCCAAGGATTTTCAGTGCAATCTTTACTTAAATTAACAAATTTTGAATTGAAACCAAAGGAAAGAAGGACTTTGTAAAGGAATGAGAGTTTTACCCGATCAAAGGCATTTTCCATATCGAGTTTTATGAGCATCCCTTTCTCCTTGCATTGATGGCTAGAGTCCATTGCTTCTTGCACCTGAATTACATTGTCCAGAATGTGTCTCCCTTTAACAAAACCACTTTGAGCGAGGGAGATGAGCTTCCCAAGCAGAGGCTTAATCATGTTTTCCATTATCTTTGAGAGGATTTTGTAAGAAGTGTTGCAAAGAAAGATAGGCTCGAACCTGTCGAAGGCGCCCAGATTCGCTTCTTTGGGGATTAAAGCTAGAAATGTGGAGTTAACGCTACCTCCAACTTTGGCTTTTTGCTGGAATGATTTTATCATTTTTAACAAATCAATATTGATTATTTCCCAACAATTTCTATAGAAATTGATTGAAAATCCATCTAGCCTTGGGGCTTTGTCAGGCTCCATAGACCAAATAACATTGCAGATTTCTTCCTCTGTAAAAGGCTTCATGAGGGCCGAGTTGTCTTCCTTTCTCACCAGAGAGGGGATGTGTGAGAGAAAATATTTGGTGGTCTCCTCACAATCAACTCCATCTTCTTTATAAAGGTTCTGGAAATGAATTTTTGTTGCCTCTTTAAGCTGTGCTAAATCTTTGCAAATCGACCCATCTGCAAAGGCAATTTCATAAATATGGTTTCTAGATATTCGGGCTATGTATTGTCGGTGGAAGAAAGAGGTATTACGATCTCCATCTCTTAGCCACAAGCTACGGGATTTAAGCCTCCAATACTCTTCTTCCTAATGGAAAGCGTGAAAGGGACTGAATTGGGCAGCTTGTTCCTTCTCTAAATCTTGATTGGTAATATCCTTGTTCTCCATTTCCATTTGCAGATCTGATAACTACTGAACAATCTCTCTTCTATGAATTGAGGGAGTGTTATTTGGATTTTTAATCCAATCTTTTAAAGTGTGCTTCGTTGCCTTTATTTTATGTTCCCACACATAGTTGGGAGACCCTGTTACTGGAATGGACCAAGCCGAGTTAACAGTTTCCAAGAATCCTTCATGTTAAGTCCAAAGTGGGCTATATCGGAAAGGTATTGGGCCAAGTTTTCTTCCTCTTCCAATTGATGGAGAATGGGCTTGTGATCAGATGTCAATTTAGGGAGAATTTTGGATGAGATTATCCTTTTTTCCAGCAAGAGCGAGCTCTAGACTAGAAAATGATCCAAATGAGATGAGATGTGGTATGTTCCAACTCTGTTATTTGTCCAAGTATAGAGACCTTTCATGGGCTTGAATTGCAGGAGATCCCATTGATGAGCTAGCTCCTCAACAAAAGGTAGCATTTGGTCCCTATCACTGTTTCCAGCTCTCTCTTCTTTTGGTTCAAAAACTAAGTTGAGATCTCCAGCTAAAATGATGTTCGAATGGAGTTGGTTTTCTAAAAAATCTAATAGAGTTTGCCATCGATATTTCTTCTCAGCATAAAGGACAGGAACATAAAGATTGAAGAGAGAGAAGGTAATCTTACTTGAGTAGTGCTGGAGTTTGGTGAAAATCTAATGTTGAGTCTCGAAGGAGCTTTCAAGATGGAATTTGTCCTCCAACCACAGAGTTGTGAGACCGCATGAGGAACCCCTTGCGCTCATGGTTTTCCCTGCATTTTTCTTCCATTTCAGTTTGTTGATTTCTAAGAGGGTTTCCCCTTCAATTTTTGTCTCTTGGAGCATGAGGATTTCGGGGGGTTCATTTTTAAAGAGGTCTTTGACTGCTTCGGCTTTCGATGGGTTCCCAAACCTCTGCAGTTCCAAGAGACTGCACGCGTTATTTACTGGGGTTGGGGTGGTTAAGGCCTCCTTTTGGGGGCCTGGTTCTGCTATTTCTCCTGATGGACATTTCAATAGTGGGTTGGCTTCCTTGCATTTGTTTTCCTCTCCGCTTCTTCTTCTCTGGATTCCTTATGAGATTTCCTTCCTGCTCTTTTCAAGGGTCTCTCGAAAGTTTCTTCCTCCGAGGATCCAGAATTTTTCGATGATTTTTTTTTGTCATTTCTGCATATGAGGGTGGGGAGGAGGTTCCCAATGGAGAACTAGATTGGGATGCCTCTGCATTGACTTTCTCATTTCCAAGGGGGAAGGTTTGTTGTTTTGCTTCCTTTATCGTTGGAGATGGAGTTTCTGGAGCTGAGTTGAGAATTTCAAATGGGTTTTTAGAAGCTTTTGTTTTTGAAGGGGTTGTATTCCCTTCCCCTTGGGCCTTCTCTAAGTTGGGAGTATCATTCCCTGAAGGCACCCCTTTCCCTTTGATTCTATTGTTTTGTTTTGGAGGGCCTGCTTTCTGAACCAGTGTCCTCTGTTCTCCTACCGGATTCTCCCCGCCTTCCTCAACCTTCTTTTTGCAATGTCGTGCAAAGTGTCTGTATCCATGACAATGTCTGTATTTAAATGGGATTTGTTCATAGTCGATTTCTTAAATATGAGACCAGTATGAAACCTTTAATTGAATGGCTTCCGAGAGCCCAACTTCAACATCTACCTCAACGCATATTCTTGCATAGGAGTATTGGTCCTTCTTCTCTACTCTATCAATATATTTCTCAAGGACGTTACCAATGGATTCTAGTGACTTCAGGTTCTAGTAGTTCATAGGCAGATGGGGGAGGCGCACCCAGACTGGTACTATCGACGACACATCTTGCGTCGGGTCGAAATCAGGCATCCATTTCTTCAGGTACAAACCCTGGGGACCCATAAAATATGGTATGTTCCTAAAGATTAGATTTCTATCTTCTGCGTTGTCAAAAACGAATGCGAAGAATCCCCTGCCTAAAAGATGACTTTTGATTCCTTCAGTGACTAGAGGACGCCAGTTCTTCTGTACCCACATTTCCAGTGTTTTGGGGGACATCCAAAGACCAGTGAACAATCCAATGAGTCCCCGTTCGACAAAGTTTATGGAAGATATGCATGGTTCTTCAGCTGGAAGGTCAACTGAAGGGATGTTGTCCATTTTTTTAACAATTTTTTGTTGTATTCCTGTCGTTGGGCATTTGTCGCTAGCCGCTACCAGCTTCCTAAAGGTTGTAATCTCACGGGGAAGGGGGGGAGGGGCCTCTGGGCCCCCTCCTGAGGCCATGGTTGCGGAGGCTATCTCCTGTAACAGAGAACACACCAGTCTGCGTGCGACCTAGCCTCACCACGCGCGCGTATTTATAAAAAAAAAAAATAGATTATTTGGGCCTTAGGATTTTAACCCTTTTGCTCATCCATTTTTCACACACACTTTCTCTCAATACTTTCTATTTTTATACTTTTTCATAACCCTTTGTGAAGGGACATGTCCATTAATTAAATAATTAATTCTCTTTTTTATTTTATTTTTCCAAATACTATTGGAAAATATCCAAACCCATGGGTTTGAAACCACCATTTCACTTTTTACTTTTCCATGTGCACCCCTTTTTAATATACTTATAAACCTATATATAAATCAATCTTAGAAATGTTGTGTATTGTACTGTCATAATATGACATTAATCCTTTGACATCAATGACAATAATTTCAACACCAAGGAAAGGGATGTTTCACAAATTCACATTTATTGAGACTCAAAATTGGTCATAAATTGGATGACTGGTGTTTTTACACTACAAAATTACTTACTTCAACGATTATTTTAGAACATAAAGGCATGTTGTGAACATTTCACTTCTACCACTTTTGATCATGTGTTCAGGGATAGAAATCAAGAAGTGAACTCTCTCTCCAAAGATGGGTTGGAAATGGATCTTGACAACTGGAAAGTCAAAGAAGAAGCCCAGGATGGCCTCTTTGAACACTTTCACGAACCATGGATCCAACTAACATAAGGTCTCAGTTTTGATACTTATCTGCACTTTTTGCTACATAGGTTGATCTCATATTATTACATATATGCTCTTTTGCCTCAAGCTGAATTGTTACAGGATATAGAAATGAATACATTACAGAAAATTATGGTTAATATATAGATCTACATGATGTGAAAACTTGTTGATGTATGATGGGGACTTTCTTGGCCTCAAGATTTTGTTTTTGGATTTCTCCCTTTTGGGGGCTGGTACTTCTTTTAGTTTTTTAGATCAAACTTATGACAGGATTGGCTGACTGGAATGCCCCTATACATCTACGAATGTAATTTTGTTTTTATAATAAAATCACTGGATTTTTTTTTCAAGGAAATAAAGAGATAAACTTCTAATACACAATAACAAAATTTTGCAAATTTCAAAGACTTGCACAAACTGCAAATTCAATATAGAAACTCCATATGAGGATAGACAAGAGTCCCTAGAAAAATTAGAGATGAACGTCAAAGGATAATTTTGTATGGAAATTTCAAAGTAAATCCAAAAAGTCCAAAATTTAAAATCCCTAATCGATGTTTCATAAGGTTAGAATCTACACTTTCTTATGAGATATATGCAAAAAGTTCTCATGTTAGAGTTGAACTATATTTTTTGCTATTAACCTGAGACACATTTTTTCAAGTTATACTTAGATTGCTATATATCTACAATTCAAATTACAAGTATGGTATATTATATATGATCAAAAATCTCCTCAAAACTTATTTTGAACTATAATTTTTGCTATTTACCTGAGACACATATTTTCAAGTTATACTTAGATTGCTATATATCTACAATTCAAATTACAAGTATGGTATATTATATATTATCAAAAATCTCCTCAAAACTTATTTCAAAAGAAAGTCTCACTCCAATCTAATTTTTTTGCAAAGTTATGTATTCAATAAAATGAGATACTACTTTAAGACCACAATCGTGTACCCTGTTGGAATTACTTCACACACACGTAAAATTTATTTTTCTTAAGGTTTTTCCTTGTTTATTAGTCATAATTAGTCATTATCCAGTCTCTTATATTTTAGGAGAGAATATTTCACCTGGAGAATATTCTCTTTCAGCTGACACTTCAGTTTGACTAGTTGAGTTGAGTTTCGATGTTGCATTGGTTTTGTCACCATACAACATTGGGATCATCACCATGCTAATTTGACCTTGCCTTGGTATCATCACCAGAGTGGCGCATTAGCCTTGATTCCTTGAGTTAACTCCTCACTACTCTTTGTTCAGTCAGTTAACTGAAGACTAGTTGACTAGTTAACTCAACTAGGTGGCAGTTCACTCCCATAACTGCCTGAGAGACTAGACTAGGTGGCAGTTCACTCTCATAACTGTTGGTGTGTGTCCAGATCACTCTAGACCACCACTATGACTCATTAGTTACTCATGTATCCTATATCTATTGTAAATTATTCACTCTTTGAGTGTGGAATACAGTTAATGAGAATTCTTCCATTCATTCTCTCATTCTTCTTCTTTCTCCAATTCTCTCTGCAAATGTGTGTATTATTGTTTAGCTAGATCTATTATGTGCAGATTCAACACATTTACATAGTATCAAAGCCGACACGCTGCTAAGAAAAAACTACACCAAAAAAAAATTGCGGGTACAAAAGATTGAAGACAACAAAAAGATGGATTATTCACCAGAAATGCTTCTCACGCCTCATAACTATTTGCAATGGAAGCCAAAAATTATGCCTATGCTCAGATGCAGAGGCTTGTATCAAATAACTATGGCAATGGAAGTAGAGTATGATTTTGTCGATGATAAAAATGACTTTCTCAATAGACAAGATATGGCCATAGGATGTATCCTCTATTTTATTTCTCCTAAAATTCTCCATCAAGTATATGATGACTCACAAGAATTCACTCCAAATGATGTATGGAACATATTGGAGGTTTTATTTGGGAATAAGGAAGAATGCATGCAAAATGTTGACAAGATAGAGAATGTAGAAAAGCCACTGGAAGATAAATCGTCTCAGTTTAAAAAGCCTTATACAGAAGTATCTAAAAAAAATTGTATTCCATTAATTGAAAATGATGTCTACTCCATTTCATATTTGTTTTTTGAATTTCATGTGGAAGATATATGGCATGCATCTCAAGGGTCACATGCAGACATTTTTCCATGCGCAATGCATGCATCTCAGGAGACAAAAAGGGAGTCGCACACATCGGACTCAATTCTGATATTTTCTTAGCACAATTTGTAGAAACAAATTGGATATTTTAATTCCTCTCGGGAAAATACCCAATTTCAAAAAAAATCGTCTGAAACGGAGTCTAAAAAGTGAAGTTATGATCGTTTCAAAATCAACAAAATTTCAATTTTTTTCCGGAAACGATCGCACGGTTTTCAAAGTTTTATCCAAAATTTATTTGGATATTGTTCATTACAAGAAGAGAAAGTGGATATGTGTGGGCATCTCAATGATGCATCTACTTCATTAGATCCATGCAGACATCTACATCTTCAACAAACACAAACTTGCACAGATGCGAGGTCTTCTTGGAGTGAAGGACACGGTTGCTTAGCAACTGTTTTTTGTTCCTTCTCATTTTATTTTTTTATGCATTGTAATTTGAAGGGGGGGGGGTGTGGGTTTCCCATGAGGTTTTCCCTCTTTCCTCGTTTATTTCAGTATACCTTTTGTATTTGGGTACCTAACATGGCCTCGTTGTCGGGACTCATTCTTTATTTTCACCATAGTGATGTTCAAGGGTGTTGGAGTTACTTCACACACACCTAGGATTGATTTTTCCTGAGGTTTTTTCTCTTTTATTTGTCATAATTAGTCATTATCCAGTCTCTTATATTTTAGGGGAGAATATTCCACCTGGAGAATATTCTCTTTCAATTGACACTTCAATTTGACTAGTTGAGTTGAGTTTAGATGTTGCATTGGTTGTCACCATGCAACATCGAGATCATCACCATGCTAATTCGACCTTGCCTTGGGATCATCACCATAGTGGCGCATTAGCCTTGATTCCCTGAGTTAACTCCTCACTACTCTCTATTCAGTCAGTGAACTAAAGACTAGTTGACTAGTTAACTCAACTAGGTGGCAGTTCACTCTCGTAATTGCCTGAGAGACTAGACTAGGTGGTAGTTCACTCCCATAACTGTTGGTGTGTGTCCAGATCACTCTAGACCACCACTATGGCTCATTAGTTACTCATGTATCCTATATCTATTGTAAATTATTCACTCTTTGAGTGTGGAATACAGTTAATGAGAATTCTTCCATTCTTTCTCTCCTCCTTTCTCCAATTCTCTCTGCAAATGTGTGTATTATTGTTTAACTAGATCTATTATGTGCGGGTTCAACACATTTACATACCCAAGGTCCTAATCCAACTAATGTGTGTTCACAGCTGAGAATTGGGAAAGCATTGAACACAAAAACAAGAGAGCAATCACACAAATGGAAAACGTGTGTAATTGCAAAATTTGCAATTTATATCACATATATGTACATGGGTTGTTTCTTTAAATAAAACTCGTCCACAAAGTATAAACTTGGACAAGAAGAAAATATTATATTACACTACTTTCCTCGTAAATTTGGAATATATCTTGGGAAAGCCCCGAGCATGTCTCCTCATTCCAAGGGTAGTACCCAAGGGAAATCAGGTTCTTTAGGGCTCAAGGCAGTATCAACATGTCACTAGCAAAAATAGAACATGTGTAGGAAGGATGACAATGATTCCTCCCAACCACCTAAGCTAGACTCAATTGACATGTGTTACACTATTTACAACCACTTTATGAATATTAGTATATTAAATCTCCCATCAATTTAGTTTATTAAAAGATTGATTTTATTCCTAATGTTTATGTTTATGATAAGACTATGTTCACTTAAAAGCAAATGTTTTTTATTACTTAAAATCAAATGCTAAATCTTTAAAGCATCACAATGATCTAATCAAACTCAATATACCTTTGATGGCACTAACTATTTATGAGAAATCGCATGTGCATCTTTACCACTTGTCGATCTAAAAGCTCCAAAAAACTTATTCATGTGCATTTATATCTCGTCTATCAAAAAAAACATCTTTCGAAAGAAAGTAGTTGCAGTCCAATCCTCGATTTTTACGAAGAGTTGTGCCTAATCTTGTACCCAATGCTCTAAATACCAACTAATGTGTGCTCACAATTGAAATGTGAGAAAGCACTGAACATGGAAACAATTGAGCAATCTCACACTATAAAAACACAAGTAATTGCCAATTGTACAATTTATACACTTTATTATTACATTAAATATGCATAGGTAATTTCTTTAAGTAAAGCTCATCCACAAAATAAAACTTGGATGAAAAGAAAAACATATGTTACACTATTTACAACCACTTCTCAAATGTTAGCATATTAAATCTCTCATCAATTTAATCTTTGAAAAGATTTCAAGTTTATGATGTTATGATAAAACTTTGTTCACTTAAACATAAACATTCTTTATTACTTAAAATCAAATGTCAAATCTTTAAAGCATCACAGTAATCGAATCTCTCATGATACTTTTTATTTACAACAAATCTTGTGTGCATCACTATCACTAGTGGCCATTGTGGCTACCTTTATGATCCCCAAAGTGATCTCAAATACAAACACAAACATGTGCATCACTATCACTAGTGGCCATTGTGGCTACCTTTGTGATCCCCAAAGTGATCTCAAATACAAACACAAACATGTGTATTATGTGAAAATCCTATGTACTACATGTTTTTGTAGTGAAAAATATAAACACAAACATGTGTATTATGTGAAAATCCTATGTACTACATGTTTTTGTAGTGAAAACTAAAAGACATGAAAAACAAATTCAATGAAAAAAATCCATTTCACTAATTTTATCTTTTCATGATGCATGTTTGTTCAATGTTATATGTTGACATGTTTTGTAAATGTGCGCATGCGTAAAACTAGTACTTACAATACATGAGAGGTGGCAAGCGAAAAGTAAATGTATTGCATCCTTTTCTTAGCCCTTCAAAATATGCACCACTGATCTCTACTCGAGTTTCATGTACATCTTGCAGTGCATGATAGGTGGCAAGGAAGAAGTAAATGTGTTGCATCATTTTCTTAGCTTTTCAAAACATGCATAACCCATCTCTACTCAAATTCCATGTATGTTATATTTTTGCTCAATATCTATAAAAGTTGTGCAACAAATAAATAGTTCGAGAATGATATATCCTCTATACTGATACAACCAATTTATAGATCATATAGAAGCATCCCCAGAATCCAATATTTTCTATGATAAATATTTTCTAAAATGGTATCTCTTCAATTGTTAACAATTTTTTTATGTTTTTTTTTCAAAAGAATTAATGTTTAAATCGACATTAATTACTTTCCCCTTTCATGTAACAAACATGATATAGAATTCTTACTATTCACCAACCTTGACATTAATTACTTTCCCCCTTTATGTAACAAACATGATATAGAATTCTTACTCTTCACCAAACTTGGGAGGCTTGACAAGCAATTTTCATGTATTGTTAAAATGTTGTGGCCTTCTTTTCAAAATCAATACCTCCAAAATTTCTTTGCATTTCACTCAAAAACAATACCCTTTTTGAATGGAACACTATTTATGTAGTTACAAGTTACCTTTTTAAATTATAAATGTTTTCATTTTGTAGACTAAATTATATATTAAAATGTGAGGTGTTGGCCAATATTTATATGTTAATTTTGTATACATATTAATATTGTATCAATTGAAACCATGCAGTCACCTTGAAGTAGTGATACGAAACACCTAGAGGTCACAAGTTCAAATCCAGAAAGAAGTAAGATATGTACGTCTCTGTAGACTTTAACAGTCAAATCATTGTATAGAGGGGATCCCTTGTCCCACAAAAAGATCTCATACACTAATTTGGTGTTTAGTTGCACCATGACCTTAAAAATAGATTATTATTATTATTATTATTACCCATGCACTTATGGGTGGACAAAAACCCACCCATGTTTCTCTTTTTTTTAACTCCAACATACTATGATGTCTAGGAGCAGTTGTTACTATAATGTCTAGGAGCAGTTGTTAGTAAGATGACCTAGCTTCAAATCATAGTGGGCTTGCTCCTCCCCCTGCATGGGCTTCACCAATTTTGGCTTGCACTTAGGATGCCTTTGTTGCCCATGTTTTTAATCGATGTATCCAAAATTTTGTATTCTTGAGCTGTGTGCCCATCATTGGTATGCCTTGTTATAACCTACAGGCATTTAATATTAATATGCAATATGTGCCGACTTAGTACCAGCAACCTAATCCTCAATTAAAAATATTAGCAAAATGTAACTGAAGCTTTGTAAGTTCTCAGTGCATTGAATTGTTTCCCTTCCAGGAAAAAAAAGTTTAAACTGTGTTCGAACCACATAATATCAAGAAATTGTGAAAATTAAAAATTACAGGTTTTAATGTTTCAAATATTTATTCGTCTTTTTAAACATACAAATCCAAAATGTGCACCGGTGTTTTGCAAGTACAATATTGTATCAAGATCTTCCATTTCCAATCTAACATCTAAGATTTGGAAACAAAATCCAAAATGTGCACCGGTGCAAGATCTTCCATTTCCAATCTAACATCTAAGATTTGGAAACATGAGATGTTAGCATTAAATATCTTTACAAAACTATTGATGTAGTTTATAACAAATATGACATTTATTTCACACATGTATTGATTATTAAAGCATCCAAAAAGAATTAAAGCAATAAATCCGATTATTAAAGCGTCCAAAAAGAATTAAAGCAATAAATCCTAATCGCAAAAATACTTGCAATACGCCTGAAATGATTATAAATGCAATTGAGAATTCTACTAAATGCAATTGGGAATTCTACTGATAAACCTGATGGAAATATCATATTTATAATACCTCTATGTAAAACAAAGACATGAGATAAAATAAATTTGGCAAGAATCACAATCCCAAAAACAGACTGACCATGAAGAATTGACAAGGAAAGAAGCAGAGACCTGCAATAAAAGTTTTTTGTACGCTTCCCCAACACTGCATAAAAATACAGTTCACATTGCAAATTGATTTACAAAGGCCTTGAGATATGGTTATGTTTGGAAATGTCCTCGTATTGTTGTGAAATGAGCCCAGATACTTTGGCTTAAAGAAACACCTTAGCAAAAATGCTAGATAATGTTCAGAGCACATTATAATTTGGAATTCCATTAAATTGATCGTTATAGAATAAAACACTTCGTATAAAAAATAAACCCACTAATCAAACATATAAATAAATGGTGTTCCAGAAATGCTAGATAATGTTCAGAGCACATTATAATTTGGAATTACATTAAAGGATAATTATAGAACAACACACTTTGTATAAAAAAATAAACCCACGAGTTATTTACTAACCACACATAAATAAATGGGGTTCCAGATTATTTTTTACGAGACAATCAATCAAAACAAAATTACTTGATTACTCGATGAGATTCTAATTGGCAAACTTCAAACTAATATAATGAGTCACGGTGCTCTGGATCACTCTTTAGCTACAGGCATTTTTTTTCCACGGGAAAGTTTCTCTTTTATATTCAACAGTATATAAAGTGTTTACATAGCAGCATTACAATCCATCCCGGAGACTGAGCAAGGTTTGACCACAAGACCTCCTCCCATCTGGAGAAAGGTACACGCTTGTCTTTAGCTACAGGCATTGTTATCAAACAAATTTATATTTTCATAGATTGAAATATAACAATATTTTATATATAGATATACCTCTGAAAAATCCACCTCAACCTTAAACACAAAAAACACCCCTATACTATAAACTCAATAGTGATTTCCAAACATGGCCAATTACAACCCTAATGTCTTTCTTTTAAAAAGAAAATCCCTGGGATTTGCATTTAACAGTTTCTTGTCAAGTAAATTATTCAAAATACATCATAGCAGAAACCCTGGAAGGAAATAGCTTTTTCTTATCTGAAGTATTTAAATTGCATAACTATAATAACAAAGCATGAGCAATGAAACTAAAGACATGTTTAACAGAACATGACTAGACCTGACAACCACTTTGCTGAAAGTTAAAAAACAACTCTGCCTAACAAAATAAAATCCACAATAAGGTGAGCCCAGTACCTGTATCACAAATGCCACACGACAAATAACTCAATATGCAAACACGTTCACCCATTTAATAAGCTGAAAAATAATGATATAGATAAATTTATTTTTGCAGAAAGCAAAATTTTAGTGACTGAAAGTGCTTTAGATACCAACCCAGTATAAAAGGAATATCTTTCAAACAAAGTATCAGAAGCAAAACTAATCATCAGTATCTACTTGTATGACGGATTAGTTGGGCAGAGGTGAGCATACTTTGAAACAAATGAAATACAGGTTCCCAAATGATAGGTTGAGTAAATGACGATATAGTCTTACTGTAAAGACTAAATTGGGCATACACAAAACTCAAGCACACACTTCTCTCACATGATGTATAAACTCCATTCAAGTTTGCCTCACTTTGGAAGGGAAAATCGGAAAATTTGCCAAACCTGACTAGAAATCTCAAATAGGAAAATATGCACACAATGTGCAAATAAATGGATGAGATGCTCAAGCTTACACAAGAAGCTTCGTGAGTAACTAATATTCAGCATGCCTGACAGAACAATCCATGCCAACCCACTGGTTGTTAATACTAACATTCCATTTGCTTTATGAGGGCACAGAAGTCTAAAGCAAATAGAATGAGGAGACTAAGGAATCCCCTCTATACCTATGAATTTACAGCACTAGCTCCTATTTAAGTATTATTAAACAAAATCTATTTCTGTAATACAAGCACATGTGAAGCAGCCCCTACCCCACGGTGCACACCCAGCCTGCAATAACAAAAGGTCTATTTATTTCATATAATTCAAGATACCAAAATCAAACTAAATTATATGCTGATAGAAAAAGCTCACAGAAAAAAACAGGTTCCCAGTTCTTGGTGATAAAAATCACAAATGTACTTTGCAAAAAAATCACTACATCCATGCATAAAGAATGTGTTCCATAAAGTATGAACAGCAACTGCAACCGTGTAATTTCCAAGTGAATAATCGTACAATCGCAGATTATTTCTCTGCCTGCATAAACCAGGACAATCTTCACATATCAGTGAGTTAATGGATGTTAAGAGTTTTAAACTACAACCAAACATCCAATACACCAAGCAGCTCCATGAACATATTACTATGTACCAAATCTCCATGTATTTTGCATCATTGCGCAAGAGGAAGATAATGTGTTCTCTGCCTAACACGCCTTCCATTGACATCAGACCCATCAGCTACTTGCCCCCAGCCATTGCTTCTTTTTCTGCTGGCAGTCTTACATTCATCCTCGACTCCTGCAACGGTTCCTAAAAGCTCAGTTACAAGAGAGCCACAGCTCTCTTGCAAGTATTCAAATCCCTCCGTTTGCATAACAGCTGTTGAATAAAGACAGGACACGAGCATCAAAACAAATTTCAAGTTTGACACCATGTAAGTGTTCTAAAAAGATAACATTGCAACCTAATATTTGGATTCCAATGACTTACCTCCCAGATTTTCTAGGTCTGCAGCAAACTTCAGGCAAACAGATTTTAGTTGGGAAGAATGATGCTGCTCTGCAAGAGCTAAAGTGGTTGCGACTGTATCAACAGATACTTCTTCACATAACTTTGCTTCACATAGTAACCGGAGCCTATCCAAACCATAGCGATCTGCAGCTGCTAGCAGGTGCTGGGCCATCAATGTTGAAGCAGATGTTGACACGGTGCCCATAAGTTCATGTGCATCTGGAAGTTCATCTAGATAAATGAATTGAAGCATTGCCTACAGTCAACAAATGCAACATCAACATGTTAGTTTTCTACACAATGAGTTCCTCCTAATGAAAAAAATCCTATCAAAACTGGCATGAGGGTAAGAGAAACTATGACCTTAAACACAGGTGCTTCCATATCTTCAATCTTTATGTTTTCTGTACTGCGATCTCTCATTGGTCCATAAAGCTGAGCCTTAAATACAGGTGAACGTGTTGCAAGCACCAGTTTGTGTGCCCGGAATATCTCCCCATCAACTTCAAAACCGACATCAGCACCCTCACCGCTCTCCAGTAATGATCCAAAACTGTGACCCAGATCTGAGCCTGGTACTGAAATGGTGTACTGCTTTGGCCCTTTAGTATGGCTTACCACTACCCCAACAGTACAGAATATATCAAGGCTGTCATCCTTGAGGTAATCTGAAGTTTCAAGAGCTGCCCTTCTGAAGAAGCGTTTGTAACCCCTGCGAAAATTTCAAAAGTTAATTACTCTTATATGATAAACCCGCGAATTCTAATCAAATTATAAGAAGCACTGCCAACTGATAAAACACTCCCTGCTTCCTCAATTTGTCAAATGCATTCAACTTATTCACAAAGTTTGTTCTAGTACATGAAATGAAATGCAACAGAATCGAATGCAGATTAATCTGGTGAAATCTGAAATAATTTCCATGAGTATTATTCCTATGAAAAAAAAAACCCTTCATAAAGGAATGATTGTTGCAACTTCATAAAGAACAATGACACACTATTAATCACACTAACTGTAACATAATCAAAGAAAGATCGCTGCTATTGTTCATGCTAAAATGGTTTCCAGTAATACTATGGCCAATGATGTTGAACCTCAACTGTTGAGCAACTCAATTGTACCATGACCAGGGGAAAATTTTAGCAACTAATCATGCCAAGATCATTTTTTTTAGTAGTACAGAGAACAATGATGTTGATTTCAACAAAAGCAAGAAAACTTCTCACAGCAGTCTGTTAATTTTAATTTATAGCAGAGATACAACAGATTAACAAAGGGAAATTACTGCATGCCCTACGGTAAAAATTAAATTCAATGACACAGGTTTGTCAGCAAACATCAACTATTTCAAACACTTTTTAAAGAAGGTGTTGGAGAAATACCACTCATGCAATGTCATTAAAGATAAAAATCAATTCAATGTATCAACTTGGAAATTTTAATTAATTTATGGCCAAAGTTTTAAGGCTTAAGCATAACATCATTTGGAAAAACTAACTGAAAAGCACAATACGTGATCGAGCAAATAACAAGGTTGGAAGAGAAAACTAACCTAGCATGAACACAAGTGAAAGAATACAACCCCAAACTTTTAGTTTTTGCTAGCCAATAAACGTGGTTAATTAACAGGGGCAACCTCCAAATAAAGATGAGCAGACAAGTTCTCCAGAGTAAGAATAGGGATGGACTCCTCAAGAAGAGAAAACAAACTAAATTATGATGGTGCAGCCAAAGGCAATCCAGGATGCACTGGGGCTAGAGGAGCTTTAAGGAATCATAGGGGGGGGTAATCTTAGCCATCTACACGCAACATATTGGCACAGACACAGACAACCAAGTGCAGCTCTAAAACTTTAATAGGAGGGATAAAAATGTTGAATTTTAATGCTTAGCTCATGCACATGTAGTTTATTTCAATTTAGCATGTACTTGAACCATAAACAATGCAGCAATACCATACACAAGTGCTGCAGTAACCAAGATCACAAGAAGAATAACCATGCACAAGAACACAAGAGTTTATCCTGGGAAAACCCTTCTCAATCAAGGGAAAAACCCAGCAATCCTTTGCTATAGAGTCAAGAGAAGATCCCCCACACCATGAACCCTAGAGCACACAAGAGGGTTCTACTATGACCTTGAAACTTGCGCCCAAGAGAGATGCACACTTCAGCCGTACAAGTAGGTCTGAAATAATGAGATGACAAGTGAAGTGAGTGAGTTCAACAATGGGGATCTCCTCCTATTTATACAAGACTTGACACAGCAATAGGTGTGTCTATTGGCACAATAGGGCCGACCTCTTCAACTAAATAATATAATTAATCTTTGACACAATATTAATTATCTTTACATGGTGGGGCTGACTTGTACCCTTCACAATACAAATTAAGGTTACAACAAATCCTACTCTCAGACAATATAGCAAGGATCTCTCTCATCCTCTAGTGCTCAGCCACTAGGGAGACGTCCACCTGTGCTCACCCACAGAGACATCTCACTCCACAGATTAACTCAACTGAGTCCATAGGAGTACCATCTGAAGAACCATCTCAAGCCGACTCAACTAAGTCCATAGGAGTACAAGGCAGGACACCATCTCAAGCCGACTCAACTCAGTCCAGAGGAGTACAAGGCAGGAGACCATCTCAATGTTAATGTTTATGCCATTATTATAGTTCTTTGCATTTCATAAAGATAAGAGCATAATAAGAACAAGATCACTGAGAAATACACATCCACAAGAGACACA
>JZKD02S2026205.1:157185-193561 GCA_000966675.3 Picea glauca
CCTCAATGGGGATTTAATCCAATAATAATAATAACATGATTAATCCACAATGGGGATTTAATCCAATAACAAAATAATAAGAATGCTCTTCGCAGTTACATTATTTCAACACTCAAGTCATCTCAACTCAGTCCAGAGGGGTAGATAAGAGACCACACGTCATCACAACTCAGTCCAGAGTTTGATGCACACCCAAGAGATGGGCTCTCTCACATAGATCATCTCAACTCAGTTCAGAGAAGAATGACCTGGAGAATGTCACACGATGTTGCAAGCATCAACACTCCCTCTCAGCTAGGAAGGCATTCTCCACCAGGCCAAGTCTCTCACGGAAGTACTCGAACTTCGTCCTGGCAAGCGGTTTGGTGAAGACAACTACAACCTGCTCGTGTGAACGACCTGGAGAATGTCACACAATGTTGCAAGCATCAACACTCCCTCTCAGCTAGGGAGGCATTCTCCACCAGGCCAAGTCTCTCACGGAAGTACTCGAACTTCGTCCTGGCAAGCGGTTTGGTGAAGACATCTGCAACCTGCTTGTGTATAGAAGGTACTCCACATGTATTGCTTTCCTCTGCACCATATCTCTAATATAATGGTATTTGATCTCAATGTGTTTCGATTTATCGTGAAACACAGGATTCTCGAAGAGCTTCACACAGCTCTGGTTATCGCAATGGATAACAATGGAATCAATCTCATGACCAAATAAGTCTGCAAGGAGCTTGCGAAGCCACACTGCTTCGCGGACCGCCACACACAATGCAATATACTCTGCTTCTGCGGTACTCAAAGCCACAAAAGTCTATTTCTTGTTGCACCAGGAAACCATGGCAAATCCCAAAGTGAAACAACAACCGAATGTGCTCTTCCAGTCCACTGCGCTCCCTACCCAATCTACATCGACATATCCCTGCAATCTCATGTCTAAACCGGAGGCATATCTCAGGCCATAACCAATTGTGCCTCGTAGATATCTCAACACATGCTCC
The DNA here is from genome assembly GCA_000966675.3 of Picea glauca. Lineage (NCBI taxonomy): Eukaryota > Viridiplantae > Streptophyta > Pinopsida > Pinales > Pinaceae > Picea > Picea glauca. The sequence continues at coordinate 158,178 of JZKD02S2026205.1, forward strand.
GCTGCTATCCAGTGTGTTTGTCTCGGCTGACTCATAAATTGACTAAGTACACTCACTGCATAGCATATATCAGGTCTAGTGTTAACCAGATACATCAATCAATGATCTAATCAGTTGTCTGTAAAGATGTGGATCAATCTCGCCTGACCCAGAAGAAGCCTCATTCATCTTCTTCAAATTCATCACCATCGGTGTAGGCAGGGCTCTGCAGTATGTCATCCCGAATTTCTTCAATATCTTGAATGTATATTTTCCTTGACTCGGGAAAATCTCATCAATCCTCTGCCATACTTTTAGCCCCAAGAAGTAGTGCATCATACCAAGGTCCTTCATCTCGAATTCAGAAGTCAATGCATGCTTGCATTCAGCAATAAGACTTTATGAACCGATGAGGAATAAGTCATCAACGTACAAGACCAAAATCAGGCACTCGTCACCAACAATGTGGTAGTATAGGTTAGGATCAACAACACTCTTGTTGAAGCCCAAACTCATCAAGTATCCATCAATCTTTTCATACCATGCACGAGGTGCCTGTTTTAGTCCATACAAGGCTTTCTTCAACCTGCACACAAGAGACTTCTGCTCATGTATCACGAATCCATCTGGTTGCTCAATGTACACTTCTTCCTCAATCTCACCATTGAGAAAGGTCGTCTTTACATCTATCTGATGTAGTCTCCAACCCATGGATGCAGCTAGGGAAATGATCGTACGGATGGAAGTGTATCGGGCAACATGAGCAAATGTCTCCTCGTAATCTATTCCCTCCACCTGCGAGAATCCTCAGGCCACAAATCTCGCTTTGTACTTCTTTGACACTTCCATCAGCTGCATGTTTGATCCTATAGATCCACTTGGAAGTCACTACATACTTCCCTTCCTATCTCAGAACAATATCCCACACATCATTCTTCATGATGTATTGATACTCTTTTGTCATGGCATCTTGCCAAACCTACTGACCTGTTGCTTCTTCATGACAAGAAGGCTCAGTATCAATGATGTGGCTCATAGCTGAAACATAGCTCGAAAATCTATGTGGTCTCTTGCTCTCTCGGAATGTGCCACGAGGAGCTGCATGTCCCTCTGCCTCTTGCAGAGTCTGTCGAGCCCAAGTAGGCCTCTTACAGCCTACTGCAATGTCTTTGGGAGCATCAACCAGAGCTATAGGATCAACTGGATCAGTAAATGTCTCCCTCTGAACTGTTGAAGGGAGAGAAGGTATTGTCTCTTCATTCTTCTCACTGTCAATCTCCATCTGAGATTCTCTGGATCTTCGAAGGCTATCTCTTCCTCAAAGGTGACATCTTTGCTAACCTCAATTTGTCTCTGACCAGGGATATATATCCGATATGCCTTCGAAGATTCACTGTACCCCACAAATGAACCCTTTCTGCTTGAAGGGTCTAGCTTGGTCCTCTTCTCCTTGGGTACATGAAAGTACACTGGACACCCAAATATCCTGAAGTGTCCAACCTCAGGCTTCACTCCGGTGAAAGCCTCTTCGAGAGTCATGTTCTTCAAAATCTGATGAGGACTCTTGTTCTGAACATACACTATTGTCATGGATGCCTCTGCCAACAAAATCATAAGTAGATTACTAGATTCTGATCATGTATCATTGCTTTGGTTGCCTCAATAATGGTTCTGTTCTTCGTCTCTGCAACCCCATTCTGCTGAGGGTTATAAGGAACAGTGTACTCCCTCTTGATCCCTGCCTCAATACAGAAATCACTAAAATCCCTAGAGGTGTACTCTCCTCCATTGTTTGATCTCAGCACCTTGATCCTCCTCCCGATCAGGTTCTCAACCTAAGCTTTAAACTCTTGAAATCTCGCAAGGACTCCATCCTTGCTTTTCAAGAAGTAAATCCACGTCTTCTGAGAGTGATCATCGATGAAGAGCACATAGTACAAATATCCGTTCAAGGAAGCAATAGTCATGGGTCCAAAAACATCTGAATGTATCAAGTCCAAGATCTCCTTGGATCTACTGTCACTGCTCAAGAAGGAACCCTTGACATTCTTTCAAAGAGCACAACCTCTACAAACGCCATTATGTTGAACATGTATCTTTGGGAGGCCTGTTACCATCTTTGTTGGAGCCGGAAGGGCTCTATAATGTAAATGAGCAAAACTTCTATGCCATAGCTCGCTCAAACTGATAGTATCATGTAACAGGGCCTGGACTGGTCGGACAGTCAATCTTTACAAACTGTTTTCTCGAACACCAATCACCCGAGAAGAGTCCATGTGTGAGTTCTTGTGCCATGCAAGAACTTTTCCTTCAGATAAGGTAACCTTGTAGCCTTTATCGTCTAAGGCAGAAACAGAGACAAGGTTCCTTTTCATCCCAGGTACATATAGTACCTCACTCAACTGAAGTGATATGTCAGAATCTAGTTGGAATGTCGAAGTTCCAACTCCTTTCACAGTATATCTGGCATTGTCTCCAAGCACAACATGTAGACGAGACTCTTTCTCAACAAGGTCTGTAAGATGTTCTATGTATCCAGTCATGTGTTTGGAAGCACCACTCTCAATTAACCAAGTGGGTCACTATCTGTAGGAACCGTACCTAAGAGTGTTGATATGAAGAAGAATGCTTCATCTTTTATGTCTTCATCTCTTTGATGTGGTTATGGATCAACATCGGCAGTAGATGCAATTTGTCTTCCTTTCTTCCTAGTAGGACAATATCTCACAATGTGTCCATACTTGTCACATCCAAAACATTGCATCCTTGATATGTCTTTTCTTTGTTCATGACTTGGAGCTACTGAAGTTTTCTTGTCTTTGAATGCTTTGTTGAAACTTCTTCTATTTCTTCTGCCTCTTTTTGTATGAGAAGCAAGAGCATGATTATCATCATGATGGGAGTCTAGCATTCCTCTGGCTATAAGTTTGGTTTCTTCCTGGGTGCAGTCTGTCCATAGACGATCAAATCTAGGTAGATCTGCTCTTCCACTGATACTTTGAAGAAATGGTTCCCAATGTCTTGGTAGAGAATTGAGAGTAGTCATGACAAGTTCTCTATCTAATATGGTTTCTCCAATGGCACCTAGCTGATCTCTGAGATCCTCATGAAGAAGGTGGCAATGGTGTCAGCTTTCGACATCTTGATGTTTTGAAGTCGATGCTTCAATGTAAGGGCTCTGTTTGTATTGTTGCTCTCAAACATATTCTCCAATGCATCATACATCTCATAAGATGTCTTTAAGGTAGCAATACGAGGTAGTAGATGATCTCTCACTGAATAGATGATTATCTTCCTTGCTTTGACGTCATCTTCCTTCCAATCATCATTTTCTTCATCGGTAGTTGTTTCTGGTAGAGTCTTTTCTATCAAACTCAATAGGTCATCCTCTTCCAGGGTAATTTGTAGTCTTGATTTCCAAGAACTGAACTTGCTTGATCCATCAAGCCTATCTTCCACCAAAGTTTTGTTCCTCATGGTTTGCAGATTCTTCTACAAACCCTAATGGCTAGGCTAGGAAACCTAATGGTTAGGCTAGGCTAGCAACCTTAGGTTTCGTTGGACTTATGACTGCCAACAAAAAGCCTTGGAAATTCAAAAGAACCCTGGTGAGCTGCAAAAATCCTTCAATGAGTTGCAGAAACCCTAGAGGCCGAAATTCTACAGAAACCCTAGGGGCCAAAAATCAAAAATTCTCAGAATTGTAATCTAAGTTGCAGGAGGTGCACTGAAGGAGGCCGTACACTCCTATGCAAAAATTAGCCCCAACACTCAAGTGGAAGGTGTTGAAACTGGCAAAAGAGGGATGGTCGTTTTGCAGTTGCAGCAAGAAGGTGACGACTGGCTCTTTAATAGCTTGTGCAATGGTCTCTTCAGGAACTCTGCTCCGATACCATGTTGAATTTTAATGCTTAGCTCATGCACATGTAGTTTATTTCAATTTAGCATGTACTTGAACCATAAACAATGCAGCAATACCATACACAAGTGCTGCAGTAACCAAGATCACAAGAAGAATAACCATGCACAAGAACACAAGAGTTTATCTTGGGAAAACCCTTCTCAATCAAGGGAAAAACCCAGCAATCCTTTGTTATAGAGTCAAGAGAAGATCCCCCACACCATGAACCCTAGATACCACAAGAGGGTGCTACTATGACCTTGAAACTTGTGCCCAAGAGAGATGTGGACTTCAGTCGGACAAGTAGGTCTGAAATAATGAGATGACAAGTGAAGTGAGTGAGATCCACAATGGGGATCTCCTCATATTTATATAAGACTTGACACAACAATAGGTGTGTCTATTGGCACAATAGGGCCAACCTCTTCAACTGAATAATATAATTAATCTTTGACACAATATTAATTATCTTTACATGGTGGGGCCGACTTGTACCCTTCACAATACAAATTAGGGTTACAACAAATCTTACTCTCAGACAATATAGCAAGGATCTCTCTCATCCTCTAGTGCTCAGCCACTAGGGACATGTCCACCTGTGCTCACCCACAAGGACGTCTCACTCAACAGATTAACTCAACTGAGTCCACGGGAGTACCATCTGGAGAACCATCTCAAGCCAACTCAACTAAGTCCATAGGAGTACAAGGCAGAAGACCATCTCAAGCTGACTCAACTCAGTCCAGAGGAGTACAAGGCAGAAGACCCATCTCAAGTCATCTCAACTCAGTCTAGAGGAGTAGACAAGAGACCACACGTCATCACAACTCAGTCCAGAGTTTGACGCACACCCATCACATGGGCTCTCTCAAACAGATCATCTCAACTCAGTCCAAAGGAGAACGACCTGGAGAATGTCACACGATGCTGCAATCTTCAACAAAAAAACTCACTAAAACTAAGATATAAGAAAATTGCAGCAGAATGCAACTCCAAGACCATAATAAATCTGATGAAGAAAGACAACCATCCTACCATAAAGATTGAAAGAAAGTTGACTGGAATAGGGAAGCAATGCAAGGTTTGATGGAGATCAGATATATCTATGTTAAAAGATCTGCAACCAAACTTGCCGACTGGTTAGCAAATAAGGCTCTATTAATGAAAGCCTGAAGGCAGAAACCCGGCATTTGAAAGAGGACAGGGAGAGAAGATTGATTGTTAACCTATCTATATTCACAGAAATATTATACATAATCCTAACCAGCAATGAAATTGTTGTCAAACTTTCAATTGTTGATTTTTAAAGTTCTTAAAGCTAAAGTTTGGATGGGTCACTAAATATCAATTTTATTTACAAAATTGGCATACTGTTATTACCAAAAGGCTACACAGAGCATCCAGTGTATCATGTACCTAAATTCCCATGGATAAGTTTTAAGTAATTGTTCAGCATAATATTATGCAAATATGCTTAATTTCAAATGATATAAAAGGCTTAAACAACTTTGAAGAACGTTAATGTTACCTTTTAATTAAAATATATATACTCTTATATTTGGCTTTAATATATTAAGTCAAATAAACAAATTCCAAAGGGGTGCAACATCTGACATATAGTATCTATATCATAGGCTATATCATGCAGATGAAGAAGGTATAGGAGAAGGCATTAGACATTACTAAACATTAAAAAAAACAGATATAATGGATGGGAAATAGGCCTATCCATTTGATATGGCAGCAACCTCTGATAAATCATAAGTTGGAATAATGTGTGGAGAACTGTGAATGTACCAATGACACTATTAGGGAAACTCTCAAATAAAACCCATCAACAGCAACTAGCTTGACGCACTTAAAGCATATGCATTTTATGGGAATAACTCATTATTGTTTTTCAAAGCAGTTTTATCAGTCAACAATGAGTGAGAAGAATTTTAGAAGAACAAAAAATTGCAAAATATGAAATGAAACTGGAAAATAAGAACAATGAGAAACAGATATAATGGATGGGAAATAGGCATACTCCATTTGATATGGCTGCTAGCTCTGATAAGTTGGAATAATGTGTGGAGAACTGTGAATGTACCAATGACACTATTAGAGAAACTCTAATAGTTTGATGCACTCAAAGCATCTGCATTTTTATGGGAATAACTCATCATCGTTTTTCAAAGCAATTTTTTAAGTCGACAATGAGTGAAGAATTATAGAACAACAGACAACTGCAAAAGAATAATTAAAGAGAAAAATAAGAAACATATGTAATAAATAGGCTTACTCCATTTGATATGGCTGCTAGTTCTGATAAGTTGGAATAATATGTGGAGAACTGAGAATGTACCAATGACACTATTAGAGAAACTCTCAAATAAAACCCATTCAACAGCAATTAGTTTGATGCACTCAAGGCATATGCATATGGGGATAACTCATCATTGTTTTTTGAAGCAGTTTTATCAGTCGACAATGAGTGAAGAATTATAGAACAAAAAATTGCAACAGATGAAATGCATTTGTTCAACTGAATTTTCAAAACACAAAAATTCCCATGCAAAAATAGAAGGAAGAATGATAGCCCAAGTAGACACTAGAAACCTGTAGAAGATGAGAAGAGAACTCATGGGACAGGATGGACCTAGCAACTGGAACTCTATAACAGAGAAACTCCAAGGAAAAATAGGAAAGGATTGTAGTTTGGGATGGTTCAAACTTCAAACCACTGGATCCACACATTACTTGTCGTCCATTCATAGAAGAAGAGGAAGATCTCTGGCTGCTCATCAATTGCAAGGCAATAAATGGGCCATGATCACCCAGTGCTTTCCAACTAGAATAAATAATTCCACTTAAAGAAACGGTGGCATGTTATAATGGCACAAAAAGTGATAATTTTATTAATGTCCACAAATGACCAAGTAATACGTCAATAGGGCTCGAGATTACAATTAGTGGCCACTAAACAGTGAGAATGTCTAGAACACTCCTAAAGCTAAAAGATTATCAAATTACAAATGACAATAAACGAAAGAGAAAAACAAGAGTTGGCAAACCCTACAAGACATGAGGCCCTAGCTCAACATCAATGTCTTTAAGTTGAAATAAAAGTTGAAGAAGAGGGGGTGAAAGAGCTGTACCTATCCTCATCAATCACTGTGAAGGAAGCAATACAAAACCCGATGATGTCATCCCAAGAGTGTTCAAGGTTAAGGGGACCTAACTATACAATCTTGGGAAGAGTTGTGGAGAGAGAAGAGAAGAGAGAAGACCGAGAAGGCACGTATCTGAGGCCAAGGGAAACAATCTCATGATGGAACTTCAGTTTCTTGAGCTAACCCGAAAAGTCATACTCCATAGTCAACATATTTGGCTTAGAGATCTCATAGAGGTGACATGTATGCCAGACATGCGAGAAGAAATCCATTGTCACACAAAGCCACTACAATCCAACTCTTAGGTGGGGGAGTCAGCTTGGCACTTTGCACCTCCACCAACAAAAATAGGCTGAAAGAAAAGAGGCAATGAGCCTAACAGAACCAAGCCAAGAGAGGTCTTGCAGAGTCTCTCGCCTATGGATAATCGACTCCCAAACATATAAGGCTAGGCATCTCTCATCAAGGTAGAAAAAAAAGATCAAAAGGGAACCACCCAAGTCCTAGAACAAGCAGTGAAACCTTCCACAGATATCACATAGTATATGGGACAAGCGAAGACAATATTTTCCTCAAACTCATCTCCCAGCGATGGCATTGTTGGAAAATCCTCTCAGACCTTGGGTAGTGGTAGTCCATGTCGACCCATAGGTGATGTGAGCAAACCTACGACTAAAGGAGCAGGATCCTAAGGCCATGAACCCACTGACAATAATGCCAGACCTACGAGAAGAAATCCATTGTCACACAAAGCCACTACAATCCAACTCTTAGGTGGGGGAGTCAGTTTGGCACTTTGCACCTCCACCAACAAAAATAGGTTGAAAGAAAGAGGCAATGAGCCTAACAGAACCAAGCCAAGAGAGGTCCTGCAGAGTCTCTCGCCTATGGATAATCGACTCCCAAACATATAAGGCTGGGCATCTCTCATCAAGGTGGAAAAAAAAGATCAAAAGGGAACCACCCAAGTCCTAGAACAAGCAGTGAAACCCTCCACAGATATCACATAGTATATGGGACAAGCGAAGACAATATTTTCCTCAAACTCATCTCCCAGCGATGGCATTGTTGGAAAATCCTCTCAAACCTTGGGTAGTGGTAGTCAATGTCAACCCATAGGTGATGTGAGCAAACCTATGACTAAAGGAGCAGGATCCTAAGTCCATGAACCCACTGATGCCAAATGCAGTAGAGACAGATGATGAGACCATCCTACAACTGCCTAAAGTACTCATAATAAGAGACCATATTGAGTCAAGTGTCTAAGGGGGGGGAGACCCAAGTGCTCTAAATGTACCTCTCGTAGATGTCATCCCTAACTACCCTATTGATTTCTCGTGTGTGACTACCATGTTGATCTCTCCTTTTGTGTGAAAGAGATCATTTGGGGGGCATCCAAAGAGTAAATGAAGGGAGACACTCTATAGATATGCCAATAGACTAGAGGAGAGAGGTGGTCTACACCCAAAAAGACCCAAGGAGGAAATCCCCTTAGAGGATCATCTAGCAAGATGAGGGCATCTGTCACGTCCAGAAGTTGAATACCCCAAGGTGTGGATCCTATGCACAAAAAAGACAAGTCCAAAAATGTTCTACAAGCATAAAGGATGAGCTTGAAACTCTCCATGTAAAATGGCCTGTAGAACCCTTCAATTGCAATGGATCACATTGTAGTAGAATAATGAAATATCTCAACCTAAAACCAGATTGAGATCAAACTAAGTCCCTAGTTCTCAACTCCATAAAGAACATCAGATTCAATCATGGTGTCAAAGAGGAACAACTTCATTGGAATGTCCCAAAAATGCCACCAAAAACATTGGCACTAACACAGAGAGAGGCATACCCCTTGTTGAACCTTGGTTGGAAAGCAGACCTCATAGTGAAGCTAGGGCCTGAGAACTGAAACCCCAAATATGTGTTAGTGGTGGTGATCTCAAACTCCACCCCTCCAAAACAAAATGAAAGTCCTCCAAATATTTCTTGGGGGTATTAAAACTACTAACTTTGGTCTTGCTAAGGTTTACCAACCTTTTCATAAGATCACAAAAGCAAGCAAGCATCGAAAGTAACTTGAGCGAGGAGGCTAAGAGGACCACATCATCAACAAACAAGAGTATTGCAATCAAGACCTAGTGTGATCCAGATTTATGAGCGGAACGAAATGAATAACAGACTGAATACAATAACACAAAGATACGGAGAACAACAATAGATATCCAGTGAACAATAACTTCTATTGAATAAATATAATAGGTTGAAACTATAAAACTGCAAAACTGAAAACAACTTGCTTGAATGGTGGTATCTATCTTTGAGAAGAGATGTGGCTGCTACGCTCATCCCTCTGAGCAGAATGATTACAATGACACTCCAGAGGCCTTTTTAATATTACTCATGAATGCCAAACCCTAGACATCCAAAAACCTAACCCTAGGAGATGAAACGCCAAAAGTTATGTGGGCACAATGGGTAAGTTGGTACCTCAACTTCCCGAGGTCGTAACTTTTGCATACGACCTCCGTTTTAGGTGTGTGATAGCCCATTGGAAAGGTCTTTTCGAGAACTACACATTTTGCCGTCAAACTCTAACTGTGTCTACAGTTTGACTTTGGAAAAGCCAAAAAAACATTGTTTAGGGCCCCAAAACGGCCCTAGAAGTACAAAAAGATGTACTAACATGAAAACTTCCAAAATAAGCTAGTTGGATTAGGTGAGCGGCCACCAATCTCCACCTGGAAGCTGTGTAGGGCTTCAGACGACCCCAGAAGTGTAGAACCCACAATTACAAAGAATTAGAGAAGAACGTGTTGAACTAAAAATTGTCAAGAGGAGCCAATTGGAATAGGTGGGCGGCCACCAATATCCACATGAATCAGTCCTCCCCCCTTAGGAAGCAATGGTCTCCATTGACCTGAGTGCCCCCATCAGGTGTGGAAATTTCTATTGAATTTGGCTCCAGGTGAGCCACTTGCCTTAGTGCAAGAGTTGCCCCGCCTTGACAACCCGATAAAGCTGGATCCTCTGCTGGCAAGTGCCCTTTACCTGTGTGTCCACTATCTGATCAGTGGATGCCTATTCCATGCAATCAAGGTTGAGCTCTGTTGGTGTCACATGTTCTGCTATCTCCGAGGTGTCCAATAATGGTGGAAAATATGGTCAGAGGAGGTCCACATTGAACACTGGGTGCAAGCCAAGGAAGGGAGGAGTGTTGAGCTCAAAAGCATTGTTACCCATAGCCTTGGTGATGTTGTAAGGCCCGTAGTGAAGTGGACAAAGCTTTTGGGCCCTGTAAGGCGTTCTTTCTGCAAATGTAACCAGACCTTGTCTCCCACCTGAAACTTGTGCGATACCTGGTGTTGATCATGGCGTTGCTTGTACTTAGCATTGGCTTTCTGCAAAATCTCATGGACCTGTTGGCGAATGTGCCGAATCCGCTCAATGAATCTGGTGGCTTTGCCGACCTCAGACTGAACATGGGATGAATTTGTATGTGTGGTTGCAAGAAGTAGTGCAACATCAATGGGACCGAAGGGTTGGAATCCCAGCCCCACCTAAAAGGGGCTATGGTGGGTGGAGCTATGGAGAGCCTTGTTGTAGTTGTGTTGAACATAAGGGAGACTCTCATCCCATGTACGTGGATGCTTAGAGTTATACATGTGCAAGATGTGCACAATCTTCCGATTGACGACCTCTGTTTGGCCATCGGTTTGAGGGCGGAAGGCAGTGGATTTAGTGAGCATGGTGTCCAACAATGACCAGAGACTCGACCAAAATGTGTTGAGGAACCTGTTGTCCCGATCGGAGATGATGGTCTGTGGTATCCCAAAATGGACCCACACTCATTCAAAGAAGAGCTTGGCAGTATCGGTCGTTGTGATGCTCTTCTTGCAGGTTGTGAGAATGGCCATCTTCGAAAATCAATCAACCACCACAAATACGCAATCATGGCCTTGCTTGGTGGATGGAAGGCCAGACATGTAATCCATCGAGATGGATTCCCAAGGCCTCTCGGGAGTAGGAAGAGGGGTGTATAAGCCTTGCTTCTTGATGGTTGGCTTGGCAATGGCACATGAAATGCAAGATCTAATATACTTGCTAACGTCCTGTCGAAGTTTTGGCCAACAAAAATGTTTCTGTAGAACGGCCACAATTTTCTCCATGCCAAAATGTCTTGCCATCCGACTATAGTGAGCCTCCCAAATCAACTTTGCACGCTCGCTTGCAGGAACACAGAGATGGCCCAAATGGAATAACAGTCCATCATGAATGTGAAAATCGATGACATTCGTGCCTGTACCCAAGAGCTGATAGGTGGTGGCGAAGTCAGGATCTCGCTGATAAAGTTGGAGCCATTACGATGCCTCATGCCCACAGGAATGGAGCATGGCAGTGAGTGCAGCCACGAAAGGCCGACTAAGGCAATCAACGACACGATTTGTGCTCCCTGTTTTATACTTGATGTTGAGATGGAATTGTTGCAGGTATGTGGACCACTTTTGATGGCGATCGTTCTACAACTTCCCTTGTGTCTGTATGAACTGCACAAGCTTGTGATCGGTGTGGATGATTGTCTCCTTTCCGAGAATGTAATGTTTCCATTGACGACAAGCTTACACGATAAAATACATTTCCTTGTCATATGTGGGGTACTTCCGAACGGTATCTGAGAGTGTCTCACTATGGTATGCTACTGGATGACCGTGTTGAGTGAGAACTGTGCCTATAGCATAGTCAGATGCATCAGTCTCAATCTCGAACAGTTGTTGCAGATCGGGTAAGGAGAGTACTAGAGTTGAGCACAAGCGATGCTTCAAATCATCAAATGCTTGTAGTTGTGCCTTCCCCCATGTGAACTTTGCCCTGCCACCACCCTTGGTCACTTGGTTGAGAGCCCATGTAATATGGGAGAATCCCAACACGAACCATCGATGGAAGTTGGCAAGTCCCAAGAAGATCTAAAGCTCGATTAGTGTGGTCGAGGCTGGCCAATCACAGATGACTTGGATCTTAGTTCAATCCACATGTACCCCATGCTCATCAACAATGTAGCCCAAGTATTGGACCCTGTTCATGCCAAAGGAGCATTTTTCCAAGTTGGCATATAGCTTGTGTTGCCGCAAAGTGCTCAAAACCTGTTGAATATGTTGCATATGCTCCTCCGAAGTTTTGTTGAAGATGAGGATGTCATCCGGATATACCACCACAAAAGAGTTGGTGAAGGGTCTCAATACATCATCCATCAACCTCATGAAAATGGTTGGTTCATTTGTTATGCCAAAGGGCATGACCAACCATTCGAAGAGACCTTCTTTAGATTTGAAAGTTGTCTTCCATACATAAGTCAATTCGATGGGAACCTGGTGGTAGCCAGACTTTAGGTCAATCTTGTTGAAAAACTTTGCCCCCTTGAGTTCCATCAACCTCATGAAAGTGGTTGGTTCATTTGTTATGCCAAAGGGCATGACCAACCATTCGAAGAGACCTTCTTTAGATTTGAAAGTTGTCTTCCATACATCAGTCAATTCGATGGGAACCTGGTGGTAGCCAAACTTTAGGTCAATCTTGCTGAAGAACTTTGCCCCCTTGAGTTGGTCAAGAAGGTCATCAATTCGGGGAATTGGATACCGGTTCCTGACTATGATTTTGTTTAATGCTTTGTAATCAATGCAGAGCCGCCAAGTCCCATCTTTCTTTTGCACCAGTACAATCGGGCTTCCGCAAGGGGAGGAGTTGGGTCTGATGTTCCCCTTTTGAAGCAGCTCTTGGATCTGACGCTTGATTTCGTCATTTTCCATTAGCGAGCGACGATAGACTAGTCCATTAGGCAAAGGTGCACTTGACTTGGCAGTGCGTCGATACCTTGGTGGGTGAGAAGAAGATGTCTTTGTACTCTTCCACGATCCCGTCCACTTGTCTCTGCTGCAAAGAGAAGCTCTGTGTAGAGGCCACGGATGTGAGCACGGATCACAAAGAAGACGAACTTCCCAGTCTGTGAAATAACCTTACTGCATTGCTTAGAAGAGATTAAAGAAATAGCGGTACACGGCGCTACCTCTGGTATCCTGTACAATTGTCTACCCAAAGTAACTACAGGGTCTAGACTCATACACAGCATGTCGCTTCCACAAATATGGTTGTCCTAAAAGAACATCACAAACTTCAAGGGGAGCAATATCACACAATACCTCGTATCCCACAGCCTAGAGGAGTGCAAAAGTATTATTTTCCCTGTCAGAAAAATTGTTGACCGAAAAATACCCTTCGAGCAGATTTAGTCATTTATCTACAACATCCGCATCTATCAATCCTTCAAATAATGGAATATCAAAATTTACTTGTACCTTGAAGGGGGTTGCATGGCCGCTTGATGAAGATGCGTCTCTTGTGGGCAACCGCTGAAGGATCTATGTAAAGTTGTCCATCATTTCGTTCCTTTGTCGTGCAAGGGCTTCCTCGAGCAACATTTTAAAAGGATCCCCTGCTCCATCATTTTTCTTCTCGTCCCCCATGGGTTGTTGTCTGGCTCGGCGCAACCAATCTTGCAAAGGCTTGACTAGTTCAAGTCCCGACTTCTTGTACCCAAATCTTGTCGGGGACATGCACAAAGAAAAATAAATGAAGAGCATACCGCTCTGATACCACTGATCCGGATTTATGAGCAGAACGAAATGAATAACAGACTGAATACAATAACACAGAGATACGGAGAACAACAACAAATATCCAGTGAACAATAATTTCTATTGAATAAATAAAATAGGTTGAAACTATAAAACTACAGAACTGAAAACAACTTGCTCGAATGATGGTAGTTATCTTTGAGAAGAGATGTGGCTGCTACGTGCATCTGTCTGAGCAGAATGATTACAATGAGGCTCCAGAGGCCTTTTTAACATTACTCGTGAATGTCAAAACCCTATACATCTAAAAACCCAACCCTAAGAGATGAAACGCTAAAAGTTATGTGGCCCCGATGGGTAAGTTGGTACCTCAACTTCCCGGGGTCATAACTTTTGCATACGACCTCCATTTTAGGCGCGTGATAACCCGTTGGAAAGGTCTTTTCGAGAACTACACATTATATCGTCAAACGCTGACTCCATCTACAGTTTGACTATGGAAAGCCAAAAAAACATTGTTTAGGGCCCCAAAACGGCCACCAATATCCACCTGGATCATAGTGTAAGATGCAACCGTTGTCAACATTAGTATTTTCTTCAAGTACATTTCCAACTCATCAATGTATATCTCAAACGATGTAGGTGATAAGTGGCAACCCTATTTTACCCCAATGGTGCTCTTAATAAAGTTGAAAAGACTTCATTGTGTACAAATCCACCCAAAAACTACCTCATAAATTCTCATGGAAGCCACAACGATGGACTCAAATACAACAATGTGCCATAATCTCTAAAAAAGGAGAGTCCTCGAAACATAATCAAAAGCCTTCCAAAGGTATACAAAACAACAAAAGATTTTGGAAGATAGTGGTCGAGCTTCCTCAATGATAGCCCAAAGCGTAAAACTATAGTCAACAGAGTGGTGACCATCCCCCTTGCTTACCCTATAGCCCTAAGTTTGTTCCTCCCAAAATTCTCTAAAATGATATATTCAAAACAACGATAAAAGGTTGGCAAATGTGTCCCCAGTCATGATGGTCTAATGATTGTTTGAATCATAGTTGTTTTCCAATTTGAAATTCAATTGGATGATGTTATGTGTCAATGAAGGGGAGAAACCCTACAAACTACCTCATTTAAGAGATCAACAATGTGATATGCAAGACAATCCATACCATTCTTGAGAAAATCCGCATTGAAGCCTCCCCCATCCATTCTTTTCTGAAACCTGTGGATCGAATAGCTCTCCTAATGGCTCTCGAGGAGAAAACGCTCGCAAGCCATAGAGGGATGTAACATGCGAAATCCAAAACTCCTAGTCAATGTCAAACAAGGTGGGGAGAATTTTTGGAAGGAGGTTCTACCAAAATACTTTGGTAGAAGTATGGCAGGTTGAGAGAAGTTTGTGTCCCCTTGATGCAAGGAAGCCACATTTCTTACGTCAAAGAAGGCAATGATATTCTCATAATGCAGACAGGACAGAGGAAAGGTCATGGGTAAGGACAAAACAGAGATATTTATGCAGTCTTACAATCTTCATCAAACTCGATGTTGTAGTTCCTGTATAAAGCTCTCATGCTGGTGTAAAATTTCAGTTTGTTCCATTCAAAATTCTGTGATGTTGGATTGTAACTGTTGAGTTTCCTCGAAAAGAAGTGGTTCTATCACAGATGGATTTAATCTAAAGTCTGAGAAATTCTGATGTAAAGCCATGAGTTGTTCCCGGTTTGAAGATCTCTATACAAGCTCTGCCACCTTGACCTGTCTGGGCTTGATTGTCTTGGAAATGAAGCCCTGTTTGAGTTCTGCAATAATCAAGCCATGTTCATCAAGATGGGTTTTCAGTTCTGCAATCACTTGAGGAGAGCTCAGAACAATGGAAATATATCCTTACAACCACTGAATATGGTATCCATACAAGATCTTGTTGGTGTTAAAATTGGTGTTTTGCATAAGAACTTCTAGATTTGGATTGTCAATTTTGTTGGAAACACTGTCCAATCGGTACCTCTTGACAAAATCATGCCTGAAATATTTGGCACCTCTCTCTGCATGTGAAAACTTTCCTCAATTTTGCCATCATTATGAATATGGGCACTACAAGAGACAGCATACTTGAAGAGGCTCTAGTATTTTGGCTTAGAAAGAATAAGTTTATGGCACATAGATCCAACAATGTTTAACTCAAAGCAATTGCAAACTCCAAGAGCTTAAGCAATATTTTGTAATGCTTTTCATTCTTTAAGACCCAACACATGTACTCTACAGAGTTGTCTTTTATCATGCACCAAGTTAGAGAGGTCAAGACAATCCTATATGCAATCAAGTAAAAAGCAGGGAGATCTTTGTTAGTGACAAGTACCACTGTACATCCATTCAAATAACCCCATAAGAATGGGCTTTGTCCATTCTGTCTTTTTCAGCATAAATGGGTCATGAATGACTGTTGCTTTAATAGATTCATTTAGTCACGTTGGTTCATTAATTGGGGTTTTAGTGTACTGCTCTTCTCTTCATTTTTTGTTAGATTTTACCTTGGTTGCTCCTGAAGGTGGTTCTACACAGTGATGGTATATTCCAGAGGGCACAGCAGGTCAGACAGGTGGAGCAGCAATAGAGGAATAATGAAGGCACACAGCAGTTTTCTAGCAGCCAGTGAGGATGTATGCATGCCTCGAGAATGCTTGCACTGACCTGTAGTTATTTCAATACTAAACTGCTGTCCAGAATTAGTAATTTCCAGAATTAGATAGGGGAGGCACTGATCCAAAGAGCATGAGGCTACCTACTCTAGTTTTGGCACAACTATCTAGAGGCCCCAGCACATGCGTTGCATGCAGGCTGGGCACTCCTGCCTAGATGCCTAAGATCAGTCTATTCACATTGTAAACTCTAGGCCTTCTCCTATATACAGGAACTCAGGGTCCTGTTTGTTTATTATTCAGCTTACCAGCAAGTGTGTGCATGGTTTCCTTTTCCTGAGTTAATCAAGAAAACAGACATGATTTGCCGAGTGCTGCAATTTCTTATTAGTTGCTGTAGTTCTTTTCAGTTAGTATATGTGTTTTCAGATCTAGCAAACAGAAGTAGTTTTGAGAGTTCCTTGAGTTTTCCATCTTTCTAGAGTTCAAAAAGTTGCAGGTCTGTTTACCATGTACTGAAATTTTAACATTTTTCAGCCAGTTTTAGTCCGTGTACACTATGGTGGTACATACAGAAATTAATGATGTGTTGGTCTGTGTTCTACATTTAATTCTCACTTATGCTTGAGAATATGGTGGAGGCTGACTGCACCGAGATAATGGAGGTGCTCTTACAGCCTGAAGAGGATCAGATGTGTCATGTAATGTGTAATGCTAAGAAGCTAAAATGGAAAAAAATTGGCATCCAATCTCTAATGTCAAAAAAAAGTGACCTAAAAAACTAAATACAAAATAAATAAACTACCATAGATCCAACAACTGCCCAAACTATATAAATTGTATATTGTTATCTGTGGAGGTGACCACTTTGCATTTACTGTAAGAATAGGAAAGTGTAAGGGAAGAGGATAATTCATGCAAAGAGAGCCTGCCATCCATGAGATTTAGTTTTATTACTACCATAGATCCATCTTAACCCCTAGATCATTTAAGCACCGAAACAATTTCCCATGTTTTTTTTCTTGTCACTCTCGATGCATAATAGATCCAGGGTTAAGATGGATCTATGCCACAGATAAAACTCAAAGGTATTGTCAGCAGGCACTCTTTGCATGAATTATCCTCTCCTCTTCCACTGTCCTATTTCCATAGAGTTGGAGCACACATTGATAATTTACATTTGTAGAGTTATTTTCCTGTTTTGTAAGCTTTTGCTCATGCTCTAAGGAGGCACTTGATGTGCTCACTGCTTTTGCTTCCCTCACAAAGAGTCTGCCACATTTTTCAATATTCTGAGGGAATAAACTTTAGAGTATGAGTTCTGCTGGGTCGTTCTGTGTGATTCATGTTGTGAGTCTTGAATACATAGCAGTCGAACAAAGCTTAAAATTAAGTGTCAGAATTGGGATGATTAAAAATAATAACTAAAAATATAGACATCAAAACAAGAATTGATTTTTATTGCCATAGAGGATGCAGTTAACAATCAAATTTGTCTAGTGATAGTCAGTTAAGTCATTGTAAAAGTCAGCCAAATCTTCTTGATGATTACCGAATCTTTTCAAGCCAAACCAATGCCCATCGTATAAAAAATAGTAGAGCATTGCCACGTATAATACAAACACAAAATAAATTGAACTATCACTTTGGTAGCTGATCAATTTCCATTGTTTGAAGTGTAGTATATTTGACTATTATCAAAGTCATTTTGGAAGTAAAACAATTTGAAGTCTGCCACTCAATTGTTTGGTACTTCTGTGATCATTAGAGAGTGAATCACTCGCATCAACCTCTTGATAATTTTGTTCATATGTTCTTTTGATCGAGCTCGCAAAACTTGTTGGTGTCAAAATAATTCAGAGATTATTGTATCGTGATTATTGAGTTTTGGTACCCTGGGAAGTGGTCCCCTAGTGTTATTGATGTGCCTAACACTAAAGGGGGAAAAGTACCCCTCACTTTACTTTATGTTATAAAGTCAAAGTGATTTTATGAGCTCATTAATCATAAAGTGACTTTATTAACATAAAGTAACTTAGGGAACTTAAGTTAAGGGGGGAGATCTAATCTCCACCCTTGATATTGGTTGGCTAAGATCTAATCCTAGCCACTGGTTCCTAGGTTAGCCTAAGGATGAGGTTAAAGCAAAAGTGGGAAGGGAGAGGGGGCAAATTGTTCATACTCTTGCATGAGGAAGAGAGGGAGAAGAGGAAAAGGGCAATTTTGTGGAGAAGAAGGAAGAGGGCGCACTTGTTGAGAGGAAGAAGGACGCACAGCAGTGAGGAAGAGGGCGCACTTGCAGCTTGCTGAGGGCACGGATTCCAAGGAACAAAAAGAAGTTAATGAAGGAAAAGTTCAGCGCTGAAAGCTGAGGCAAAGGGCGCAGATTTCTAGGCATTTTGCTGGCACGAGTTTAATGGAAAAGAAGCTGCTAAAACTTGAGATAAGTTTGCTGTAGCAAATCAGATTCTTTCTCTGCTGTAATAATTCTTAAAGCTCCATAATATATTTCCTCTTCACTGGTTTTCCCCTTGGGGGTTTTTCCAGTGTCATGTTGACCAAAACTCTCTGAGTATAAATCTGCGGTTTTCATTGTTTATTATCAGCATTTAAAGTGGAAAAGATCAACGGTGAATTTACTGCTTTAATGCATGTTTAAAGAACAGTGGACAGCCAACTATCCTTTAATTAACCCTTAAACAGCAGCATTAAATGAGCAGTAAATCAGTCTTGAAGGCAGCCACAAAACAGTGGCAAAACAGACCTGTATAGTGACCTTTAAACAGTCCTAAAAATCAGTCCTGTAGCAGCCTTTAAGAGCCTCAAATTTCTTCAGTGATTCGTAGCCAAACCTTGACCATTTTCTTCAAGCTTTACTGATAGAGAGATAAAAAACATTGTGAATTTTTTTCAAATCTTTTGTGATGGATTTTTATTTAACCCCATTTATTTGAAATTTGAAGTTGTTGAATTACACTTTGGATATGGTTGAGTGAAGTACTTTGGAAGGGGACATGCTAAGTTCAATGTATATGGAAGACAACATACTAGGTGTTGTGAAGAAAGTCGACAAGGTTGGATTTGCTCAATCCAAGTGATATATGTTCCATCACTACATCATCTAAGCATATTGCTTTTAGATTTGCCATATTATCTAATGGAATATATACTATATTAAGAGCATGTCCACAATTTCTATCTTGTATCACAGGTGTTTTTAATTACATGTTATATTTATGAACAGGAAAGCAAAAGCGGATCTATGCTTCATGATACCTTGAAAACTTCAACTATGATGATTAAAAGGTGATTGTTTGAACCCTATTCAAGGACTTCGCATAACAAGTGAAGAACTGACCTCGAAACAATGGAAGATTTGCACATAAAAGAGAAAACGGGAGATTAACAACCGTGGTTCTTCACAATTCAAAATACAGATTTGAAGGTGCATGTTATATCCGAAGTGTGCACAGCTCCCTAGTACATATTGTGGACATAATGTACAGCCCTTAAATAATAATAAAAGAACTTACGGAATTCTACCAGTTATAAAATAGGTTTATTGATGTCCAACAAATGACCAAAAGTAGGTCAATGGGACTACTCAATAAAAATGTGTCAATACAAAGTGGGAATGCTAAGGCCGCTCCTATAGAAAGCAAACACAGAACAAAACTAATCTATACAAATCTAAGCTCCATTGGCACAAAGCAAAAGTGATACAATGCTCAAGCAGATAGCCAGAAGAAGAAAGCCTCACGACTCCAAGTGCCTATCGCTTGAAGAAGGAGACGGCAGGTTGTCCTTCTCTAAGGTCTCCACTGTCCAATGTGCAACTCCCCTACCATCCTAGGCTGAAGAAAAGAAACTCTAGATGGAGGATTCGCTAGAAGTGCTAGAGTTGGCTTGAGGAATGACTCTCTATCTAGAGGAGGCAGTCTGCTGCTGTGATCAGGGGGAGGTGGACTGTCTGTTAGGTTGACATAAATCGCCCTGTGGTCTAAAACAACAACTCCTCAAGGGTCTCACTATAGCTAGGGGTCAGACCACACCTAGGATTTTGACGGATCTGGGATCCGAGAAAGCACCGCTCTGTTTGTTCTTGGTGCCATTGTCCACTGGGAGCACCAAAAAGAAAGATGTGATCCTCTGAGAAAGGTAGGGGGTGGTCGTAGGATGTGAGATCTAAGCTGGAGGGCCTTCCCTATGGCCTCATGACTCCAAGTGCTTGTCACCTAAAGAAGGAGAGGGGAGGTTGTCCTCCTCTAAGGTATCCATTAGCCAGTGTGCAACTCCCCTACCATCTAAGGCCAAAGAGAAAAAACTCTAGATGGAGGACTGGCTGGAAACACTAGAGTTGGCTTGAGGAATGACTCTCTATCTAGAGGAGGCAGTTTGCTGCTGGGAGGTGGACTATCTGTTAGGTTGGCATAAACTATCCTATGGTCTAAGACGGTAACTCCTCAAGGGTCTCACTGTAGTTGGGGGGCAGACCACACCTAGGAATCTGACAGATCTCAGATCCAAGAAAGAACTGCTCTCTACTTGTCTCTTGGTGCCCTTGTCCACTAGGAGCACCAAAAGGAAGATGTTATCCTCTGAGTAGTGTCAGGTCTGGGGGTGGATGAATGATGCCACATCTAAGTTGAAGGGCCTCCCCCATGTATAAAACCAAGCATCTCTATTTTGAGCACCCAAAGAAGGTGGAGATGGAGTTATGGGACTCCTCAAACAAACAGTAGAAACATCCCCGTATCTCATAGTACTAAGGGTATCTTAATGCAAAGTGATCCTCTATCTCGGTCCCCTGCATGTGGCAGAGCCAAAAAATTCTATCCTCCCATGGAATTTAGTGCTCAACTTTCCCCCGACATTGATGAGAGCCCACCCAAAACTGCCTAAGGGGATCCTATGTGCATGCATCCAATGCCGCAATGTATAAGGGGGATGAACGATGAGGCCGTCTTAAAGCTCAATGCAGTGCTCCCTACAAAAGGTCATCATTAGCTTCAACCCCCCCAAAAGGGTGATCCAAGTGACCTAGATATATTGCTTATATATATCCTCCTTGATAATCTTGTTCATCTCCTACTTATTAGACAGAAAGCAAGCAAAAGCATCTAAAGAGTACTTGAATGAGGGAGGTTGGTCCATCGATATATTAGCAAAATGTACAAAATATGATACCTCTTAGAACCAACAACAAGTTCTCCACAAGGGGGGCAACCCGAGCAATAACATCTAAAAAACAATAGGCAAGGTAAGGATATCCATCCTTGTCAGTTGCTAAGTTAAAAAAAACTCCAAAAACAATGCAGTAACTATGCTAATTTGAAAATTGATCTAAAATGGAACATTATATAATTTGTTGTCTATTTTGGTATTGTCTAGGTGGAAAAATTAGAGATATTGTCTTGTAGGGCCCATTTTAGGGGTAGGTCCCGCTTTCGTGATTTGCGGTCCAAAAACTTCTAGAACCTATTTGACGCCTTAAACAATTGTTTTTGGGATCAAAACTTTGGGAATGAAGTTCCCAACCTCTCGACGTTGTTCTACACATCAAGAGATTTCCAACGATGTCAAAATCACCTCTATCAAAGTTCATATTTCTCACAAGTTGACCTATCCTATTGACCATCATGATACCAAGTGGATGCCAAGTCGTCTCACATTACTCACACATGTGCAGCTAATCACGTGTGGACTTTCAGGAAAATTCTATAGGGTCCAAAACCCTAACCCTAATGGAGAGTTGGGACATGAAAAAACACTAGCCCTAACCCTAAACAACTACCTAGCCATATTAAACAGTGGCTTACTAGGAAAGGAAGGGGTTCCATTCTCAATGTATTATTTGTTGAGAAGATCATCGAGGAGTGGGATATTGAAGCAAAACAAAGAAAGTAGATCTTATAGTAGACATACAGGTCACAATGTCGTTGGCAACTCCATAGTGAGTACACTTTCTTTGTATTTGCATGTCATCATTGAGGAGAAAAGAAGAAGGCATAGGCCTCACCTTCTAACTGGGCTTTTCCCATATTCGATTTTCCTAAGGTACATCTTATATTCATTATGTGGATGGTGAGTTATTTGCTTATCTTCTTTCATTTCAATTTTAGTTTATTTCAGTATTTTGTGAACTAAGCTAGTAATATTAAATCTGAATTTAAAGCAAAACACTACATGATAAGAGATTTCAAAATATTGC
Organism: Picea glauca; assembly: GCA_000966675.3. Taxonomy (NCBI): domain Eukaryota; kingdom Viridiplantae; phylum Streptophyta; class Pinopsida; order Pinales; family Pinaceae; genus Picea; species Picea glauca. The sequence goes on from JZKD02S2026205.1 coordinate 180,689, forward strand.
AAGATCTGTTGTGATGAATTGTTCAATTGGAATATCCACGACAATTTACAGATCATATTAGTATCAAAGCAGCTTTCTTTGGGGTTTTTGTGGGAAGTTGCAGTATCTAGAAATTGGCAAAAGCAAGAAGTCTTAAAACCCTAACCCTGGCAAATGAGTACAATAACAATCCACGAGATGAGTTAGAGGAGAGATTTTCAAAGCTAGAAGCACAAGTCACTAACATCTCTCGCAACATGGCCATCCTCATCACAAATCTAGAGAACAAGTTTGGACCTTTCAGGGAGTTTGGTAGTTCTAAGTTCTAACACATAAATTGTCTCGGACAAAAAATCTGGAGATAACGGAGACCCAAAAAAGGAGTCGAAAAAAGAGCCAAAGAAAGAGAGACCAAGTTCTAGTGCCATCACTTCTTCCCAATCTCTATTTAAAGTGGAAGTGAAAGGGAACATCAAACCCTACTAAGGTGAGATTGATGTTAAATTGAATCAATGGTTGCAACAATTAAAAGTTTATTTCAGTGTCCATAACATAGGAGAAGGGCAAAAGATTTCATTTTCCCAACTGCGGTTAGAGGGCCAAGCCCAAACTTGGTGGAAAAGCCACACGAAGATGCTTAGGCTGGAGGGTGATTGATCCAGGTGGATATCAGTGGCCACCCACCTTTTCCGACTGGCTCAAAACAGTTTTCTGACAATTTTGGCCATTTACTATTTTTAGCAGGTTTTAACTTCCAGGGCCATTTTGAGGGCCTAAATGAAGGTGTTTCGAGATCGAGGTTCTCAATGATAGTCGAAAGCATGATTGAGCCCCCAAAATGAATCTCCTTGACGATACCTTTCCAACGAGCTATCATACGCCTAAAACGGAGATCGTATGCAAAAGTTACGACCCCGGGAAGTTGATGTACTAATTTACCCAAACGAGACCCACATGACTTTTGGCGCTTCATCTCCTAGGGTTATGTTTTTGGATGTCTAGGGTTTTTGGCATTCCTGTTTATTGTAAAAAGACCTTCAGAGCCTCATTGTACTCATCTTCTCGCGAATGCAAGTAACTGTCACATCTCTTCTCAGAGATAAGCTACCACCATTCTAGCAAGTCTTTCACTCTGTATTTTTACAGTCTTTGTACATTTCTTTCATTAATAGAAATCGTGTACACTGTATCTCTGTGTTTATGGTTGCATCTCTGATATATTTATGTTATATTATTGAATATCTGCGATATCTCTGTGCATTTCTTTATTATATCTCCAATCTCATTTCATGTCGAAAATAATCCGGATCAGTGGTATCAGAGCAGGCTGTTCTTGATCGTTTTTTTCAGTGCATGTCCCCGATGAGGTCCGAGTATAGCAAGTTGGGTCTCGAGCTTGTCTCTCTTAAGGACAATCACTCTCGCACACCCAAGAAACCCTCAATGGCAGAAGAAAAGAAAAATGACGAAGCAGATGATCCTATCAGTGTGTTGCTTGAGCAAGCTCTCACGCAACAGAGGGACGAAATGATGGAGAATTTTTCCCACATCCTTCAACGCCTGCCGATAGCAACAGGCGCATCTTCATCAAGCGGCCACTTTGGAGGCACCTCGCCTTTCAAGGTACAAGTTAATTTTGATATTCCTGTATTTGAAGGACAGATAGATGCAGAAGCTCTAGACAAATAGTTAAATCTGCTAGAAGGTTATTTCTCTGTTCACAGATTTTCCGACAAAGAAAATATCACCTTCGCACTCCTTAAAGCTCTCCCCCATGTCAAACATTGGTGGGAAACTTATTGGGAACAGAGTTCCACAGAGGAGTCTGAAATATATGGGGTCGATCCCACTTGGGATTTTTTTGTGGATGCGGTAAAGGAACAGTATTACCCTGTTGAAAACTATGAGGACCAGTACATGAGATGGACCACACTACGGCAAGAGAGGGGCCAAGCAGTTTCRGAGTTCACCAATACCTTCCATACCTTGCGCACCAAGMTGGGTATCAAAGATTCCGAGCGACATTTGGTTCTGAAATATCGTGGGGCTCTACACAGATACATCCAGACTGAAATGAATTTTCTGGACATCTCATCACTCGGTGTTGCTTATCGATACGCTGTTAAAATCGAGCAGAAATTTAAGCACCAGAACAAACGAGATTTCGGATCTGTAAATCCACAACAACCAAAGTATGACAAAGACAGCCCTAACAAACAGTCTCCCGAAAACCAGTCCAAGACACAGGAAAAGAAGGGTCACGAGAAGACAAAGAAGGACACCGAAAAATGGTGCGATTTTCACAAAAGCCCCTGGCACAACACCGATGAATGTCGCTCAAAACAGTCATTGGTGGCCGAGATCAAAGACAAGGAGCCGAACCCTGATTCTGAATCCGATTCTGAAAATACTAGTAAAGGACAGATCATTGACGCAGACCCCACTGCTATTGTCACAGCCGCAGCAATTCAACCAGAAGAACCAACAGATCCCGAAGAGGGGTAGCGCCTTTTTCATTCACAGATGTGGGTGAAGGGTACCTCGCTGCATTTTATTGTTGATAGCGGAAGCCAAAAGAACCTCATCTCAGCAGAGGTCGTCAAACAGTTGGGATTGTCGACAACACCACACCCACAACCATACAACATAGGGTGGCTTCGCTAAGGACGAGATCTTCGTGTCAGCCAGCAATGTCAATTGTCATACGGCATCCAGCCCTTCAAGGACGAGGTATTATGTGATGTTGCCCCACTGGATGTCTGTGATGATCTCTTGGGCCAGCCATATATGTGGAAGCGCCATGTTGTTTATGAGTCTCGACCCCGTAGTGTCATTGTTACTTTGGGGGGTCATCTATATAGAATACCAGAGGTAGTTCCGACTATTGTTCCACCTAAAAAGTGCCACAAGGTAGTATCTCATATGGCAAAATTTAGCTTTTTCACAATCTGTTCAAAAGGAGAACAAAAGGACACTACAACCACTACAGCCTCGCCCCAAGCACCTTCTATCCAACAGAAGCAGGTCGACAAGGCTACAGCAAAGCGCAAAGATTCCTTCTGCACACCGTCCTCTCATGTATCTCGACTTGTTGAACAGCCTCAACCTCAACAGGTTCTTGACATACTTCCACAAACTGAGCAGCACGAAGTCTCCAACAATACAAGCAGCTCACCAAGATGCATATCCAGCAAACGCTTTTCCCTCTCCCCCGAGAACTCAACGCAATGGAGACCATTGCTTCCTAAGGAGGGAGGATTGATCCAGGTGGATATCGGTGGCCACCCACCTTTTCCGATTGGCTCAAAACAGTTTTCTGGCAATTTTGGCCATTTACTATTTTTAGCAGGTTTTAACTTCCAGAGCCATTTTAAGGGCCTAAATGAAGGTTTTTCAAGATCGAGGTTCTCAATGATAGCCAAAGGCATGATTGAGCCCCCAAAATGAATCTCCTCGACAATACCTTTCCAACGAGCTATCATATGCCTAAAACGGAAATCGTATGCAAAAGTTACGACCCCGAGAAGTTGATGTACTAACTTACCCAAACGAGGCCCACATAACTTTTGGCACTTCATCTCCTAGGGTTATGTTTTTGAATGTCTAGGGTTTTTGGTATTCCTGTTTATTGTAAAAAGGCCTTCAGAGCCTCATTGTACTCATCTTCTTGCGAATGCGAGTAGCCGTCACATCTCTTCTCAGAGATAAGCTGTCACCATTCTAGCAAGTCTTTCACTCTGTATTTTTACAGTCTCTGTACATTTCTTTCATTAATAGAAATCATGAATTACTGTTTCTCTATGTTTATGGTTGCATCTCTGATATATTTCTGTTATATTATTGAATATCTGCGATATCTCTGTGCATTTCTTTATTATATCTCTGATCTCATTTCGTGCCGAAAATAATCTGGATCAGTGATCCCCGAGTAACTAAGTGGGAGGTGTTTAAAACCCTCATTAAATCCTAGTTCTACCCTATTGAGTACACAGAGGACCACTAGATCTGTTGGCATTACTTTCAATCGAAGCAAAGTATAAAGTATGCAAGAGTACACCACTAAGTTCAAAAAAATTGCCATTATGTTGGTTATATATCCCAAGAACCTAGATGTACTCCTCAAGTATCTAGGAGGTTTACACAGTCATTTAATGAGGAAGGTGATGCTCTTTAAACCTAGGACAATTGATCAGGCCAGTGTGTAAGCACAATATCTGGAGAATATGGATAAGAATAAAGGACAACCAAGTGGTTCCAAGTAGAAAGACCACCAAGATGCTTCCAAGGAGGGAAAGAAGAAGTGGAAAGGAAAGGATAAGAAAACAACAGCCATAACACATCAATGCAAGGATTCAAACGACCATGTAATCCTTGTAATATTGATGGTCACACTGAAGATAAGTGTTGAAAGCTACATCCAACGCTAAATCCAAAGAACCACAAGGATGCCAAGAAGAAGAACATGCTAGTCGTGGATTCAAGCAACCAAATAAAGTGCAATTCAAATGTAGATGAAAAGATTGTTTGCAATACAATACAAAAGGAGTTGAACCTAAGTAGCCTCCATCTCAAGGACAAGATGGAGATGACTAAACTCTTCCATATTAAGATCCTTGTCAAGAAGACAAAGGTGGATGCTCTATTTGATTTCGATTCACTGACTAACCTCATCACAAAAAATTTGGTCAGCAAGCTTGGATTGGAAGTTCATGATCATCCTCACCCATATCCATTGGGAAGGATAAATAAAGATGCAAAGCTCAAGGTCACTAAGCAGTGTAAGATCAAATTTGCTATACGTGTAAACTATATTGATGAAGTGGAGGTAGACATAGTAGCACTTGATGTTTGTGGTCTAGTGTTGCGAAGCCCCTACACATACATGAGGGATGCAATCTTCATGAAGAGAGCAAACCAATACCGCCTAATCAAGGTTCGATTTCGTCTAGTGTTTGGAAGCCCCTACACATACATGAGGGATGCAATCTTCATGAAGAAAGAAAACCAATACCGCCTAATCAAGGTTGGGAAATCCTTCATCATTAATGCATACAAAGGTAAATCAAAGATCTCTCCAATAAGTGTTGACCAGGCCAAGAAATTAATTGATTCTAGTAGGAAGTATGTATTACTCTTCTTTAGAGAGAATCAACTAGGAATGAATCGATAAAAGTAAAGGCATATCTAGAGGGATGTACTAAAGAGAAGAAACATTGGTGGAAGGAGTTTTTGCAAGTGTACAGAGAAGTGTTCCAGAAGCCTAAAGGGTTACCACCTAAAAGGGAAGTGGAACGCGAGATACAGTTGTTGCCTAACTCCCCATTGCCAAACATTGGGATGTCCAGACATTCCATCTTGGACACAGAGGAAGTGAAGAAATAGTTTTAACTCCCCATTGCCAAACATTGGGATGTCCAGACATTCCATCTTGGACACAGATGAAGTGAAGAAATAGTTTCAACAGCAACTGAAGCAGGGAGTTATTTGACCAAGCACCTCACCTTGTGGATCACCAATCATCATAGTACATAAGAAGAATGGGACTTGGACAATGTGTAACTATAGAGCTCTAAATAACATCACCCTCAAGAATTGATACCCTCTACCCAGGATTGATAACTTGCTAGATCAATTGCAACATGCCAAGTACTTCACCAAGTTGTATCTCAAATCGAGGTACCACCAGGTACAAAAAGAATAAGACACCTAGAAGACCACCTTCAAGACAAGGCAAGGTCTAGTAATGCCTTTTGGTTTATGTAATGCACCAACTATATTGATGAATAATGTATTGCATCCCTTTTTAGAATCATTTGTAATAGTGTACTTAGATGACATATTCATTTACAACTCTACCTGGGAAGAGCATATCTCACATCTCGTGCAAGTATTGAAGACCCTAAAAAAGCATCAATTGTTGGCAACCCTTAAGAAGTGTGAATTTGCTTACCAGTCATTGGTGTATTTGGGGTATGTGATTGGTGGGAGGGAACTCAAAATAGATCCCACAAAGATGGAGGCCATTCTCAACTGGCCAATTCCTATTAATGTCAACTTTGTGGCGGCAAGAGAGTACCTATGGAAGTTTATAGCAACCTTTTCAACTGTGGCTACACCATTCCACGTCGTAACAACCAACGACAAGTGTTTCTAGTCGGGAAAGAATCAACAAAAAGATTTTGAAGAGCTGAAACAAAAGAGTAGTCAAGCACCATTCTTACATGCCAAAATTGCAAAAGCCTTTCGAAGTGGAGACAAATTCAAGAGGTAAGTCGATATGTTATCATCATGAAATGCTCCATGGCGGAGTCTTGCACTACCCTACATATGACAAGGAACTCTATGCTCTGGTTCAAGCTACTAAAAAATGGAAGCACTATCTGATGGGCAAGCAGACCACCATCCACATTAATCACTAGCCACTAGAGTAGCAAGCCCAAAGTAAGCTTCAAAAAACCAGACACTACAAGTGGATGGGGTTTTTATAGCAATTTCATCTAACAATCAAATATAAGGGAAGCACTAATAAGTTGGCAAAAATGCTTTCAAGGCTACCCACATCCAAGATCATAGCTTTGGAAACTCTTATGCACATGGAGCCTTTTACCCATGATGCATACAAAGAGGCATACATAGAAGATGAGGACTCTAAAGAGGTGTTTCAATAGCTACAGGGCCAAGTTCGTGTAAAGAAGGTGACAATAATGCTAACTATCATCTCCAGGGTGGGTTGCTTTACAAGCTAAACAAACTTTATGTTCCTAAAGTTGAAAGGATGCAGCTTATTAGAGAGGCTCACACCTCCAAAGTTGCAAGGCATTTTGGTGTTGGGAAGATAGTTGCCAACTTACAGAGGTATGTGAATGGGCCTAAATGCAAGAAGATGTAGCCCAATGTATTAGAGGATGTATTCATTGTTGTACCAGCAAACCCAATAATAGGAAGCAAGGTCTATACCATCCCTTACTGTACATACTAAACAGTTTATACCATCCCTTACAGTACATACTAGACAGTTTATACCATCCCTTGTATCTATCAGATGGGAGAGCATCTCCATGGATTTTGTAGGCGGTTTGCTAAGAACCAAGAAGGGACACATGATTATCTATTTGTGGTAGTTAACAAGTTTAGCAAGATGTGCATTCTCATACCTTCTAAAAAGACCATCATGGGACAAGATGCAGCAAAGATGTTCTTTGAAAAGGCCTAGGTGCACTTTGGGATACCAAGGAGCATCATCTCAAATAGAGATAAAAAAATTCTCAATGCCTTTTGGACTACACTTTCGAAGAAGATGGACAACAAGTTGAAAAGATCAACAACTTTCCATCCACAGACAAATGAGCAAACAAAAGTAGTGAACAAGACATTAGTTCATCTTTTGTGGGGTTATTATCAAAAGCATCCAAGGACCTATGATGAAAATTTGATTTATATTTAGCACTCTTATAATAGAGCAATCCACACTTCTAACAATAAGTCCCCTTTTGAAACTTGCTTTGGGTATTTGCCACCTTCGCCCCTATATGTTGTATACGGACGGCAAGGAGGAATGAGGGAAGACACCACAGGAGAAGCATTGAAGGCTAAAAAATTCATTGATAATATCAAGCATATCCATTTACAAGTACAAGAGACGTTGAAGAAGTCACATGAAAGTACAAGGCCCAACATGATCAACACAAAATCGAAAAAAAATTCAAGGTGAGAGACAGAGTTTCGTTGCATTTGAACAAAGAAAGGCTACAGGGATTTGGTAAGAAGATCAAAGCTCTGCATATAATCCTTTTGAAGTGTTGGAGAAGGTGGGTGATAATGCCTACAAACTAAGTCTACGCCCATATATACAAATTTACTCAATAGTGAATGTGGAGAATCTAAAACTCTATGAGCCTTCCATATTGGACCAGGAAACTGATGAGCAAGTCTTACCTACCATAGAGAACTTAGCACCAGAAGCTCAAGTAGAGTTAGCAAAAGATATTGTTTTGTAGAAAAAGTCTAGAACAACCAGAAAGCAACATAAACTCTCACAGGTTGTTTTGAAAGGATAACTTCCAAGCAAGGCCAAATGGTACTCTAGGGAGAAAATAGAAGAAAAATTTCCTCGTCTCCTTTAGTAAAAGATTTTGGGGACCAAAATCCTCCCTCAATGGGGAGGTATGATCCAAAATGGATCATTATATAATTTGTCATCTATTTTGGTATTTTTTGGGTGGATAAATTGGAGCTATTGGCTTGTAGGGCCCATTTTAGGGGCAGGTCTAGCTTTGGTGATTTGGGGTCTAAGAACTTCTCAAGCCTATTTGAGGCCTTAAACAACTATTTTTTGGATCAAAACTTTGCGAACAAAGTTTCCAGCCTCTCAACGTTGTTCTACATATCTAGAGCTTTCCAACGACATGAAGATCACCTCAGTCGGAGTTTGAATGTGGGAGTTATGCCTCTTGCAAGTTGACCTATCCTATTGACCACCATGATATTGAGTGGATGCCACATCAACTCACATTACTCACACATGTGGATCTAGTCACATGTGGACTTTCAAGAAGACTCTAGAGGGTCCAATACCCTAACCCTAATCAAGAGTGAAGGCATGCAAACCCTAGCCTTAACCCTATACGACTATCAAGGCATGTTAAATACCAAGCTGCTAGGAAAGAAAGGGATTCCATTCTTATTGTATTGTTTATTGTTTTATAGTTAAGCAAAGCACCTAGGAATGGGATATTGAAGCAGGACAAAGGAAGTAGAAGATCATGTAGTAGCTATACATTCCATAGTGTCCATGGCAACTCCAAAGTGAGTGCACTTTCTTTGTATTTGCATTTCATAATTGAGGAGAAAAAGCAAGGCATAAGCCTCACCTTCTAGCTAGATTTTTCCCGTATTGGGTTTTCCTAGGGTACATCTTGTGTTCATTATGTGGATGGTGTGTTATTTTCTTAGCTTCTTTCATTTCAGTTTTAGTTTATTTCAGTGTTTTGTACACTAAGCTAGTAATATTAAATCTAGATCTAAAACAAAACACTACATAATAAGAGATTTTGTAATATTGTAGGATCTGTTACGACGAATTGATCTAATGGAATATCCACGATAGTTTATAGATCAAAAATGTTCTCGATCCAAAGGGGGTGAGATGCAAGCTTCACCTGAATGATGACCTAGGGTATCGTCCTCTTGCATCTAATAATGCGGCAGAGAAAGAGGGTATGAACTTTCTCAATCTAAGCCCACTCAAACACAAGTAAGCTAGGCCCCAAAACCTCTAAACCGTACAAATCTATGGGTTTAATGATGGAGTCCATGAGGTCCAATTTGGATGAGATGTCATGGAAGTGGCATCTGAAGCATTGTCTCTCTAGAATGGTGAGGGGCTCACACCCCTTATTAACTTAGGGTTGGAAGCACATGCCTCAGTCTGAATCTAAGCCTTGAAAACTAACCTTCCCAGGTATGTGTAGGCTATGGTGATCTCAACCTCCTCCCCTCTAAAGTAGAAATGAAAATATAAGAGGGCCTCAATCTAGCAATTGAAGATTATTACCTTGGTTTCACCAAGGTTGACCATTAATTGTCAAAGGTCATTCAATTGTCTATACAAACCCTCCAAGGTAAAGGCTAAAATAACCACATTATGATCAAAAAGGACTATGGAGATCAAGACATGGTGGATGAGATGCCCATCACGTAGTTGGATGTGCTCATGTAAGAAAGACTCCAACTCATCTATGTAGATCCCAAATAAGGTGGGTGAGAGAGGGCACCCTTGCTTCACCCCAATGGTGCTTCTAATGAAATCTAACCATCCACATGTTGTGCAAAGACAAATGAGGACGACCTCATAAAGGCGCATAATAGCTGCAATGAGTGTCTATGATATACCAATGTCCTTAAGCCTCTAAAACAAGACCTCTCTTAGAGCCGAGTCAAAAGCTTTCTGAAAGTCTACAAAGTAGCAAAATACTTTCGAAGAGCAACGCCTCATCTCTTGAGCAATGGCCCATGGGGTAAGGATGTGGTCCATGTGGTCTATAGTCTAATAGCCAAATTGAAACCCTACCCTATCCTCTCCCTTGAAGACATGTTGTCTCAAGCTCCTTGGAAAGCCACAAATGAAGGGTAGTAGCATAGAGCTTCGAGAAAGAGTGTCCCACCATGATCATCATATGTAGTTGTTCAAATCGATGCTAGGTCGCGATTTATGAATTGAGTAGACAGTATGGTGGGACCAAGCTAGTGGAAACCTTGAACGTACAACATGGTTAAATAAATCATCAATGTGATGCACCAAGAGGTGTGAACCATGTTTGAATAGCTCTACCTAGAACCCCTCCTCATTTGTGACCCTGCTAGTATTCATCTCCCAAATGGCCTCCCTGATGTGTGTGTAGTAGAACATGTGACAAGAGGATGGAATGGAGGAGACAAGGACAAGGAGTTACCTTGGAACATCATAAGGGGTAGTGATGTGGGTGAGCATAGGCTAAGGGTCAAGATCAACAGGTAGCTTGGAGTGACGAGGAAGGATGGTGTGCCAAAATGTTTTAGGGAAATGGTGAAGAGAGGTGCACAAATCACGTCTCTATTGTGCTTTGAAGAGACTTTTTTGTGGCAGAGGAAATACCGATATGATTTCTCTATTGGTGGATAAGAAGGAGGATTGTGAAAGAAGATGTAGTTGAGGTATTTGTGATTGGATGTGCACTCTTCATCATTTCACTTGTTCATGGTGCCCAATTTGGGCTTAGAGGCCCAGGAGGGAACATTGGTGATGTGTGGATAAGAACTAAGGGTCACTTCTCAAATCACCGAGGAGAGACGATCATACTTGGAGCAAGTTGACTCAATGGATGAGGAATTGGAAAGGGGAGGAAGTAGCTCGTAAGGGCAGGGAATGTAGGCTACCTAGTCTCCCCCTCAAAGAAAATGGTGGTACAGAGGAGGGGGGGCTAGGGGATTTTTTTTTGGGGGGGAAGGGTCGACATGAAGGGAAAAGGAGAGGAGGGCATCATCAACCATAGATATCTAAGTAACAAAGAGGTGGCAGACATAAGGAAGCATATCCTAGTTGGCTAATAAATAGTCTACTACAGTAGCTCTCCCAACATGGGGGAAGCACATGAAACAACCGGAGATAGGAAAAAAAGAGGATGTCATTCAAAATCAACAAATCATGGGATTCATTGATGTGCAAGAATGTGTCTACCATAAGCTGAAGGGACCCCATGGCATCATCTAAAACCCTATGCAATCCAATTGAAGATGACTCAATTTTCTAGAGACAAAAATCCTCTGATTTATCATGTAGTGGAATCTATCAGGTCCCAATGCGAGCATTAAATTCCCTCAAAAGAATGACCTCCCAAAGAGTTGAGTATTGGATGACATCAAGATAGAAACCCTAGTAAGGGTCCTTTTCTAAGTCTCTATACAAGGCAAAGTCTGAAGAAGTAGGTGGGAAGTAGCAAACCACAAAGTAAATATCTCAAGGGATGGGGGACATGCCACTAACCCAAAGCCACATGAATTTGGCAAACTCATCTAGGGCGACCATTGTAACTCTTCCCTGAAGAGAATATCAATCAAGGAAAGCCACATAACTCGACCCCCAAACACCTCCTGAATTTCGAGTCTCCTATTTGCAAATTGATATACAATGATATCCTCGATATTCCAGGATAGTCCCGACAAAGCTAGCATGAGTCTCAATATCTGAAGCTTTGAGTGAATCATGAATTTTAATGGGGGAAGACCAAATTACACCATTGCAAATCCAACATCCAATTGTAATCCCCAAACCACCTTGCTCCCTCAATGACTCATCATGTGCAAAACCCAAGGCAAGTCCACCTCGAGGGGATGGGGGTCCCAAATCATTGCTCCGATAACTCTAATAACTGCCCATTTCCCTACTTGTCGTACTGCTACCACTTATTCCCTAAAGTGTTTAACTCCACAACCTAGGATCATGTGAGATTTTTGTACAAGCAAATCCTGTGGGGGGGGGGGAAAGAATCACCTCTTTGCCGGAAGGGCTCACAAACAATCACTACACAACCAAAACCAAATAAAAATAGTAGAGTCTAAACAAAGACAAGCTCTCTTTGCACTAATGTCGAGGAAGTCTAATGTCTCTAAAAGGAAAGATAATCATGTCTAAAAGGGATCAAGGTGTGGTGATATGAATGGGGGAAACCCTGTCACCTTCAAATTCAACATTGAAGTCTTCCTTGTGCACCCCTCAATAAGTTTAGCATGCACTACATTGTCAATCATTACAATTGGGGGATTTTGTCTCTCGACCTGAGTTCAAGATTTGACTTGGGTTTCAATTCCCTGTTTGAAAGTGCTTGTTTGGAGCGAATTTCATCTTGTTTATTTTTTAGGTCTAGAATCTCCACATGCAACGAGTCACTGCGTGGCTAGTGGGTTTCTTGTGTTTTGGCATCCTGAACAAGTTGTTTGAGAATCAAATTCTCAGTCTCCACTTTCAAAACTTAGTTTGTGAGGCCATGAACCTCACATTGTAATTGATCCACTCTCATGATTAAGACCTTGTGTTGTTCTACCCATTTTGCTAGACATTGTCTTGCATTTTTGTTGGCATATACAATAAATCAAGCTACCGACGCCTTGCAATTTCAAGTCGTCGTAATCCTTGATTCCTTGTAATAATCGGTTATCGACGCCAATTATCTTCAAGCCAATGTCCATCAGTTTTGAGGTGTTTCTACCCTTCAAACCCCATCGCTTGTTTGCACTTTTGTTGCCCCTCAAAACCCTCCTATTCCATGCTTGGAGAGACGTCGTGAGGGCGAACTAGATCAAGGAAACCACTACATGAAGATGTGAGGACTTGAAAGAAGGGAAAGCAAGTGGGGGAAG